>JAJIBD010026292.1:0-46076 GCA_021461705.1 Cryptotis parvus
TTTTTATTTTTACAATTACAAAAGATATACAATTAAAAAAGTTCATATTTGGGTTTTGGTCATACAGTGTTCCAGCACCCATCCCGCCACCAGTGCCCATCTCCCACCACCAATGTCCCCGGTTCCCTCCCTCTCCCCAGCCCTCCTCCATGGCAGGTTCTTTATTTCTTTTCTTTTCTCTCTCTTTCTCTTTTCCTTCCCTTCCAGAATATCCATTACAGAACATACATTAAAGGGTTGTCATGTGTATCTTTTTGCCTCTATTTAATGCTCAGTTCTAGGTTGGCATTAGTACCCTCGACAATTGTTAGCACACTGTTCCATTTTCTGTCTTACCAAGCCTCTGACTCCCACACGTTTGTGATAATTTCCACCTTTGACAAGACCTCCTGATATATGTTTCACTTGACCTTGGATATTGGTATCATAATATGTACATCTATATTTATGTTATGCAAATAAATGCAGTCATTCTGTATCTGTCTCTCTCCTTCTGGCTAATTTCGCTCAATATAATCTTCTCCATGTCCATCCATTTATAGGCAAATTTTATAACTTCATTTTTTCCTGACAGCTGCATAGTATTCCATTGTGTAGATGTACCAAAGCTTTTTATCCAGTCATCGATTATCGGGTACTCTGGTTGCTTCCAGATTCTGGCTATTGTGAATAATGCTGCTATGACATAAAAGTAGGGATGGTGTTTCTGCTGCGTATTTTTGGTTTCCCAGAATAGATTTCCAGGATTGGTATGGCTGGGTCAAATGGGAGTTCAATTTCTAGTCTTTGGAGGAATGTCCATATTGTTTTTCAGAAAGGCTGTACCAGCAGGCATTCCCACCAACAATGGATCAGTGTCCCCTTTTCCCCACATCCATGCAGCATTTGTTGTTCTTGCTCTTTTGAATATGTGCCAGTCTCTGTGGTGTAAAATGGTATCTCATTGTTGTTTTGATTTGCATCTCTCTGATGATTAGTGATGATGAGCATTTTTTCATATGTTTTTTGGCCATTCGAATTTCTTCCTTGCTGAAGTTTCTGTTCATTTCTTCTCCCCATTTTTTTGATGGGGTTGTTTGTTTTCTTCTTGTAAAGTTCTACCAGTGCCTGATATATCCTGGATATTAACCCCTTATCAGATGGGTATTGGGTGAATATTCTTTCCCATTCTGTGGATTGCTTTTGTATCTTACTCACTGTTTCTTTTGAGGTGCAGAAGCTTTTTAGTTTCATGTAGTCCCATATGTTTATCTTTTCTTCTAGTTGCTTTGTTAGTGATGTTTCACCTTTGAAGATGCCCTTAGCTTCAATGTTGTGGAGGGTTTTTCCTATATTTTCTTCAATGTACTTAATCGATTCAAGTCTGATATTGAGATCTTTAATCCATTTTGATCTGAATTTTGTGCATGGTGTTAGACACAGGTCCAAACTCATTTTTTTTACATGTCGCTGCCCAGTTTTCCCAACACCACTTGTTGAAGAGGCTTTCCTTACTCCATGTTAGACTCTTTGCACCTTTATCAAAGATTAAACGATCATGTGTTTGAGGTTGGGTGTCAGGATACTCAATTCTATTCCATAGGTCCACAGGTCTTTTTTTATTCCAATACCATGCTGTTTTAATTACTACTGCCTTGTAGTACATTTGAAGTGGGAAAGGTGATGCCTCCCATCTTTTTTTCCCGAGGATTGCTTTAGCTGTCCTTGGGGTTTGTTGTTCCATACAAATTTCAGGAGCGTTTGGTCAATTTCTTTGAAGAATGTCATGGGTATCTGATATTATACTAGTACCTTTTGGTTTATAGTTATTCAGTTAATTTTATATTATGTTTAGCTTTAAAATTAAATGGAGTGGGTTAGACTACAAATACTGGAAGCAGAGATGTTGAGTTCAGGCTGGGGAAGAAGTAAAAGGAAGGAGTAGGACTAACTAGAAATCCAAGGGTTAGGTGGCTTGAATTCTGCTCTCCAGCTTTCAGTTTTTTAGGCCTGGTCTATAATATGAGAGTGTCCATTGCTCGGGTTAATTCTGTTAAATACCTGTGTCAGGCCATATGCTGGTCCTCTGCCCTTGATTTCTTACAGTTTTGACCTTATTATTCTTTCTCAAACTGGGAAAATAAGCCAGCATTTCAGGGAGGATTATCCATTTACAAGGAACTTCACCTGTATCAATATCATTAAGAGTTGATTTTCACTGCTTTTTTATTTATTTCATTTTAAGGAGGAGGATGCTGAATATGAAAGATGTTTAATATTGCAAAGTGTCGAAGTCAATAGGTTGGAGCATATTCCTCGAATTCCATATGGCTTGGAGTTCACTCTGTAGCACTCCGTGGTCTCCTGAGCAGCATAAGGATTGACCTCAGAACTCAGCTGGGGGTAGCCCCCTGAGTATCTCTTGTGTGAACCCCAAATAAACAGAAGATGCTAATTAACCTGGCAAAGCCTACATTATTGGTGTAATGGAAAAAATTCATGTGTCTCCCTCCAAAATACCTAAGCTTTTCTATTACAGAACTGGTTTTGCCCCATCTTGGGTGCTTCTTTGGCTTTAATAGCTGATCCTTTTCAAATTTTGATGAACAGGATCTTGATGCCACATACACAGCCTTTCTTTGTTATGAACTCAGTAGATTTAAGGTAGAAAGAACTAAGGTAGACAGTACCTACCTTTCTTCTCAGCATCTCCACACTGAATATGGCATTCCTTCATTTGTAAAGATTAGATTCCTTAATCATTTAGGTCATGGCGGTGGAAAGCATATGAACACTATGAGTTCATGTACACACATTTTTACATAGAATTTCAGGGGAACTTAGAACTTAGACTTCTGAGTTCTTACTCTTGACCCATGTTAAAGACTGCGTGATCAGAAGATTTCTTTATCTGTTCTACTTTAAGATTTCCAAACAGAGGAATTCAACCATTTGCTGAGGGTCTTCTGTTTTAAATGAATGTAGCTTACATTACTGAATCTTTGAAATAGCATTTATTTGGAACTAATCATTTTTATTGTATTTTATATTTTGGTAACTGGGGAAATGTTCTCTATCTTAGGTCGGTAAAATAATTTAGTTTTTCAGTATCATGGTGCCTGTGACTTAGCTCAGGTAAAGGCTTTCCTGGATCGGTTGGAGTTCCTGGCTTCCTTGGGCTAGTGAGCTTTGGGGAAGAAGTAACTTACGATGATCTATACACTGGTCCGTTAGTTGTTCCTCCCTTTCTCTCGCTGAAGCTTGACATGATTTTTTTGTTCTCTATGTTCTTCAGGATAGGGTCAAATGGGATAGTGTGTAAGAGCACTTTGAAATTAAGTTACATGCCACTATGTCATCAATGAAAATCGTTCTTGGTAATTTTATTCCATGGCCTACCCTATTCCGTGTCTTTTCTTTCTTTTTCTTCTTTTTTTTTTTTTGAATCATCTTGATCCAAAACAGCTGTATCTGACATTTCTCAAACTTTACGGAAATTTGGTATTCTACCTGAGGCTTAGTTGAGGACCAGCTGCCTCCTGGATTACTTCCAAGATGTTCAAGCTCTTCACTGAAAATGTTCTCTGAGTCTTAAATTGGACAGACCCTTCCATTTTGCATTTTTCCTTGTGAGCTACCCAGTGCTGCTGGCAAATTATAGATGGTTTGTTTGGTTAATTAGGAAAAAAGACAGAGACAGTGGAAGTCATCGAACACTGTAGAGTCAGCAAGCAGTACTGGGATTCACAATCAACCCAGGGCATAAATCCTTTCAACACCTGGTATGATAATTTTAAGTTATGGATTTGATGTTTGAGATGTGCCCTGGTAGTGTCTCTGCTGCTCACTGAGGTAGAGGCGTGGCACGATCTTATTAGGGGAACCGTCTTATGTCCTCAATAGAGTAAGCAAGTTTGTAATTTTCTCAGTATGATGCAAAATAAGCTGGTGACTTTAATTTTGTCTTTGCTGCCTGTTGTAGCCTTCTTTTAGGACTAATCATTTGACTTTGCTCTAATGAGATTAAACCCAGCAGGGGCAGATATTTTCCTTTTCAATTTTCATTTCTGTTATTTAATTGGCATTACACACACATAATGAGACCAGAAAAAACACCCTGTAGCAATCTGTTCAATACAAATAATTCAGGCAGATGTAGCCAGATGTATCCATGGTGACCTTCTTGACGCGCTACTTTCCACATATTAGGGAAGATAGTACAGATGCTTAACTCTCCAATTGCTGGACATATCATAGATTTTCCTTCTCTTTTCCTTTTCCTTTTCCTTAAAAAAAGGGACATTTATCCAAATCCATGTGTTCCTCCATACTGGAAGCTGCCTGCTTAGCTTCTGTGTGAGTGGCACAGCCTGAGGTTCTGGAGCCAGTTTGGTTCCTGGGCCAGTGATGCCTGATGCCCTCCCATTTATGGACAAATATGATCTTTCTCCATTTTCTTCCAAAGCTCATTTTACAGCTTTCTTCATGGAACGAAGTATTGAACCAGGTGAAAATCTGTCAGTACAAGTAACAGACATAGAAACTTCCTTCTTATGGACCAAATTTCTCTTTCTAAACATTTTTTTTTTCTGAAATTGGCTCCTGTCTTCTAGTGTCATTGTGAATATGAAGAGACCCTCTTTGATACTTATGGTTTGAACCTTTCAGTGCTCAGATCCCTAGATTTGGGATCCTAGAATCAGCTTCTTAATCTGTTTGTTTTCAGTAAAGCATTTTCACTATGATGACAAGGATTCCCCCAGCCCAGGCCTATCTGTACTTCCTTTCTTCCAATACAGGCCAAGTCATGATCATTCTAAATTCCACCTCCATAAAGCAAATTGGGTGAGTATCCTGGAAGTTTTCTTTGTTTTTTGAAGCTTGAGAAACATGAACGTTTCCATGCCTGTACATGCAGGACTTTAATATGATATTGTCCAATTTACCATAAAAATGCAACAGAAGGAAGTTTTACCCCACCTTATTTTTGCTCTATTTTTCTTGTAATTTCTGTCCCCCAAAGCTGCTTTCTCAGTGTAATGCATCTGCATCCTAGCCAAGTATCTTTGAGACCAGCTCCTTCCCTTCTTCTTTTTTTTTTAAATTTTTTATTTTTACAATTACAAAGATATACAATTAAAAAAGTTCATATTTGGGTTTTGGTCATACAGTGTTCCAGCACCCATCCCACCACCGGTGCCCATCTCCCACCACCAACGTCCCCGGTTCCCTCCCCCTCCCCCAGCCCTGCTCCATGGCAGATTCTTTATTTCTTTCCGTTTCTCTCTCTTTCTCTTTTCCTTCCCCTCCAGACTATCTTCCCTCTTTTCTTATTTGGGCACTTACTTTTTTCGTTTCCTCTGCACCTAACACAGGCTAGTTCCTACTTTTGATATAAGACCAGTTTAATACACTTATTCTCCATTTTAAAATTCTTATTCTTTGATTTTTTCAAAAACCAGATAGCTGTTTTAAAGATAATTTTTAAAAAGAGAAAGACTAGACAATAAACAATGAAAATAATCCTGAGGTCTGTCTACAGACTTGAGTGCCAAGAGCGTGGGCAGAAGAAGGTGCCAAAGGATAGTAATGGAGACACTCTGGTGGTGGGAGTGATTCAGTGACATAGTATGTATAAAACTTTAGCTTTAGTGATTAATGATATTATAAATCATGAAGCCTCAAAACACAAGTGAAAAAAAACTTAAAATTTATGAATTTACAATGACTTCTTTTTAAACTCCAGCAGAACATAAACTAAAGCATTAAATCCTTACAGGAACTGCAAGGGTCCAAGTGACAGGATTTGGTCACTGAAGAAGACACCAACCATTTTCTTTGGGGTGCGTTGTAGTAATCGCCTCCTCTAAACTGGTTTAATTTCACTCTAAGGTGAAACAAACTCTTGACATCCCTCAGGGCTCTTTAGTGCCTATGCTATGACCAACTCTTTTGCCCCATCTTGCTCCATGCATCTCAGTTACCTCCAAGTTCCATCACAACCTTTTTCCTGTTCTCCAATCCTGGATCTCCTGTTCTGGGGAGTATCTGCTTTTCTATTTCATCAGAAAATTCCTTCTTAATCCCTGCTTTTGCCTCAACTCTTTGGAGCAGCTAAAATGTTTTAAAGCATATCTTTGTGTCAAGGTTGCACTGTGAGCTGTCATGGGCATTTCAGTGAGCGGTCCCTCTGACTTACCATGAGCATCTATAAAATGACTTCAGTTTTGTTTTCTTAATGAGAAGACCTAAAATTTGATTCAGACATGGTAAGTAAACTTTAGAGATACAGATAACACAGTCAGTAGTCCAGTTACTGTATTTAATTTGGTTTACTCATTTGAGTTACACTGTAGAATTAATGTGTATTTATAGACACACTTTTTCCTACATATGGTTTTCCATGCTCTTCACATTAATTGCTCATGCTGTCTTCAACATCGCTAAAATCACTTTTTCAATTCTCTAATGCATTTTGGTGAGGCATGTCACCTTTCCTTCTATTTGAGTTGTTTGAGACATGGCACTTTTTGAATCATGCATGATGCTGTCACTGGAAATTTGTCCTAAGCCACTGGAGCCCATTTGTGTAACGTTAGGGCTAGGGCCTTTATTATTTTCTCTCCCCATTAGCCTGGAGAGTATGTATTTATGGCCACCACCCTCTAACCACTCACCATATTGCTTTAAAAGTAATCTTTAAAAGGCTTGTTTAAAGTGACATCCAACGTTTGGAATGGTTAGGTCAATCCGCAGGGAGCAATTACTGAGTCTTTATTAGCAATTATGTCCATTCTAGGTTAATTTGCTGAAACACAATTTAGTGAACAACCAATTTGCTTAATTTACCTGTTACTTTTCACTATTTTTGTCGACAGGCTTTTATTTTGTTCAATTAGTAACATTTTAAGGAAAGTTAAATTGGTCTCGCCCCAGGTCCCTATTACTTGATATGGACACAGGGCCTGCTTGCTCAGGACACTTCTTTGTTCCCCAACACCATCATTCTAATGAATCTTTTGTTTTCTTTCTTTTGTAAAAAATTAATGTCATGTTGGTTTATAAGACTTGCATACGTATCAGTGTGAATAATTTTAATTCTCCTTAAAAATACTGCTACCATACCACACTCATCATCCGAGTATCAATCTCCTACCAGTCTACTGCACCCTTCTCTCTTTGATCACTCTGTGGTTCTTTGGATAGAATAAAGAATTGTTTTCATATGGGAATGTATCTTGCTTTGCTTTGTTTCTTTACATCACCTATTATTTATCTTTCTCTTTCTGGTATATTTTATTTAATATGCTCCCCTTCAGAACTTCAGTTTTGATAGTTATCCTCCCCTACTTTTCAGCCAACTTTAAATAGCCTCATAAACGTGTAAACCACATTTGTAGTCACTTTTCCATTGTCAGATTAGGACTGGAATTGCTTTACATGTACATTTTCCTGATTGTTCTTTCAGTATGAAAAAGTGAATATCATCAAAACTGCAGAGTTCAATATGATAGAGGATTGTTACACTGGTTAAAGATGGACTTTTTAACTGGTATTTACAGTGGATTTTTTTGACATAAAAAATCACCCAATGTAGAATAATTGTATTTGTCCATCTAAAAGACAGTAGTACTTTGCCTTATTTTAACAAGGTGCATTTTTACTGCCAGTGATGCTAGAAGTGGTCTGCTAAGAAGCTTGCAGATAGGGAGGTTTAGGAGTCCTTCCTGTATCTTTTTACTCTCAGATACCTGAGATATTTTGAGATACCTAGATATTATGTGACAGTACCATTCAGATTAAATAGCACATTTTTACTACTTTCATATTTACTACTTAAATTATTTTACTTTATATTTAAATTTTTCAAAGAATATAATTTAAATGCTTTAAAGAATATAATTCATGGCTTTAGGAAAAATACAAGCATTTAAAAATAAAACTTGTAGGGGCCGGAGCGATAGCCCAGTGGGTAGGGCATTTTCCTTGCAAGTGGCTGGCCCATGCTGGCCCGGGTTCAATCCCTGGCATCCCATATGGTCCCCCGAGCACCGCCAGGATTAATTCCTGAGTGCAGAGCCAGGAGAAACCCCTAAGCATTGCTGCGTGTGACCCAAAAGCAAAAAAAAACAAAACAAAACAAACAAACAAACAAAAAAAAACTTGTAGATATTTCTTGATTTCTACTAAATATATTTAACAAATACTTCTTTTGTATATTTTGATCCCCACTCTATGTTCCAAAATATATGAGAAGCAGCTCTTTTTTTAACAGTAAGAAATCTTTTTTTCTATCATCCATATTTTATTTTGTTTTCCACACAACATATTCTAATGTAATTTCTTGTTGTGTTTGAAATTTAACTTTATACTTATCTGTAACAAAAAAGACATATAAATATAAGCTTAAAATGTTTCCTATAACCTTAAGACTCTAAAATGTGAATATTTTGGGGGCCGGAGTGATAGCCCAGCGGGTACGGCATTTGCCTTGCACACGGCCAGCCTCTGCCCGCCCGGGTTCGATCCCCAGCATCCCATATGGTCCCCGAGCACCGCCAGGAGTAATACCTGAGTGCAGAGCCAGGAGAAATCCCTGAACGTCACCGGGTGTGACCCCAAAAAATGTGAATATTTTCTAGCTTGAGATTGTTATCACTGAATTTTTTTTCTTTATAGACATTGGGTCAGTCATTAATATACTGCAAATTTGATCTATTATTATGCATGGAAGTAAAGTTTATCTTAATAAGTCATCCCATGGTGAAATGGATTGGTGGGGCCTCCAGAATTGTGGTCTTGTACCTTTACATGTACCATTTCCTGAAGAATTCTACCATGCTTTCCTTAATGTAGTTTATGGATTCTGGTCTAATCTTGAGGTCTGAACATTAATTCTAAAGCATATATATGCACACCCATGTTCATTGGTGAGCTTAATACAAAAGCAGTGTATGGAAACAATCCAAATTCTCACTATAGATGAATGAATTAAGAAGTGTAGTGTATATACACAATGGAGTACTACGCAGTTGTAAGAAAGAAAAAAATCATGCTATTTTCTATGACAGGAATGGAACTAAAGACTGTCATGCCTAGTGAAGTCAGTCAGGATAAAAGGGATAGGTACAGAATGATCTCTCTCATATATGGGATTTAAAGATAGCAGCAATGTGCCAAAGGCAACATGCTGGAGAGTTAGGTCAGAGAGCTGAGTCTACAGAGGTGGGAATAATTGACATGGAGGGATCTTTTGTGATCTAGGTGGAGGGACTTGGATAATCAGGTGATATGTGTGGTGTTTCAATGATGTATGCATGAACATTAACAGTATTGTAAATTATAGTACCTCACTAAAGAAAAAAAAAGAAAGTAAATCAGCTTACTAGTGTGTGCACAGAGAAGTTAAAGATCTATGTACATGTATTCTACTTCTTAGAAGGTGTTTGTTGCCCTCAGAGGCACCCTGCTTTGAAGACCTGCTCATTCAGTACAGGGAGTAATGCAGAGATGAATCTCAGTCCATTATTACTCCACTGTCAGGCTCATGCTCAGGAAAGAGAGATTCCAGCAGGAGCCACATTCTGCCATGCAGCCTATAGTTGCTTACTATCTGAAATAAAGGAAGATATGTGAAATAAAGAGATAATTCTGCCATGAATGGAAGTGCATACCCATCACTGTCACTGTATCACTGTCTTCCTGTAGTTCAACGATTTGCTCGAGCGGGCACCAGTAACATCTCATACATCCTGTAGCAAGCAAGTGTAGCCCAAGGGCATCTTCTTGTTCCAGGGACAGGAAGAGCCTCAAACCATTCTTCAGGTGATGGAATTGAGGGAGGTCCATAATTTTTACTAGTTTTTGGCATAACAAATAAATAAAATATGGGTAGCTTGCCAGGCTCTGTGTGTAGGTGGTATACTACCAGTAGAAGGCTCTCATATTGAGCATTTGCTGATGAAACATAGGGGAAAGATCAGGTTTTCTCTTGGATGGAGCTTTGAGGAATTATGGAGTCTGAATGTTGAAATGATTGACCGCATGATGTGTGGGTTGCTCGGCTTCTTGCTAGGCTTAGTGGGATGATGGGTATCAGTTAGAACCTGTCCAGAACTGTATACAGTGTATAAATGTGAAAGATCCTGGGAAGAACCGTATTCTAAATCAGTATTATCTAAAAATATCATGCGGCTGCTTTGTGGCCGTGTGCCAAGGGAGTTGTGGGTCTGTCATGGATGTGTTCTCTCTTCTGGGGGAAGCTGGTATGGAGGTGGAGGAAAGAGCAGAGCCCAAATCTCCGCTCCAAGTCCGACCAGCATGGTCCCTCCCCCACATATGTGAGCAAACCCTTGGAGCAATGTTGGACTCGACCAGGGACTAGCCGAGTGCATACCCATATATTTGTAAATGCACAAAATATCTGAAAAGTGTGCTAAACATAATAAATGAGTATTTCATGGAAAACAACCAAAATTCTCAGGGTTAGGGAATTAGCATAACTCAGGGATGGTAAAGCTAAAATTATTTTTAGACATCTGTAGATATTTGTTCTGATACAAAGCAACTGCAGTATTATGAAGGGTCAAATGACTCCAGAAATCACAAGGTATTCTGAAGTCCAAACGTATAAAATATCAGCATATATTGAAAGGAAATCAGAAATGATTTATTATGAGCAGGGATGCCTTCAGGGAAGGTTTCTTCCCCCCCAGGTTAGCTAATATAAAAGCCAAGTGGATATGTCAAGTGTAAGACTAATAATGGTCTTAATAGAATTGCGCAACTGAGCTGCTTTGATGGAATTGGATCAAGGTAAAGCAGGAAAAGGAACACATTTACAAGAGATGAAGTACTGTCTTTGAATGGAGTGTTTTATGAAATTTGGCTTTCAAAATGGGCTGTTTAATTTTGAGAATAGTTATTTGAATTGAAAAAAGATCTTTAGAATCAGAAGAGGATTGCTAATAGCTCTGGGTTCAGCACAGTCAGGGGCATTATACTTTTGGGTGCTGAGTTGGGTTTGACCTGCCCTTTTGTGGTTTCTGAGCAGATCCTGCAGTGCTGCTCGCCACTTTGACAGGTGCACACACTGCCAGCAGGTCTTGCCTCTCCTGCCTCATCCCAATCCTGGGAGCCACTCCTTATAACAGTGCAACCATTATGCAGTGGCTGAGCTAGCCAACAATCTTCTGCTTTCACCATGTTTCTTTGGCAGGTGTGATATACTTGTTTAATATAGAAAGTGTTACAGAGTGCGAGGTTCTGGACATTTTAGCAATTTTTTGAGGGCAAGTACAAGGGATTTCCTCTAATTTTATTTATGATCTGACTTCCTGATGATGCACCTTTATTGAAGAGATGTAAATAGCTCTGTTTCTGTTCATTTATTTTCTGATAGATCTAATGGTGATTTTTTTCTTGCTATTGCCTCTAAGGTAGATAATTGTTTTGAGACTGTTATTTTCTATCCTAGGGGGTTCCCTGTTAATTGCAAATGATGTTATTAAGAACTTGGGAAAAGAAATAGGTCATTATTTATATTTAAAGAGATGTGTTTTTAAAAATAGAACAGCTCTGTGCTGCTTTTAAAAATTTGCTTCAATAGTATTTGAAAATAAATAAAAAATCAGACATTAGTAAGAGAAGGAAAATAGTTTATATTTTTATATTTTCCTAATATTCTTACATTCACCATTAACAGTAGGTGAAACTATCTTTTATTTTACTAAATTTGTGATTTAATTACATGAATATTCTATCTACATGCATGTCAAATAATACAGTATTGTGAATATTCAAAGTAATTATGAAAGTCTTAAATATATGACCTGAATTAATCCCCTTAAAATTGCACATAGACATCCCCAGAAATCATGTTAAGCAAGAGTTACTAGTACATTTTAGTTGGTATTGCTATAGATCCAGACCATAATCTACTAATATTGAGAAAACATGAAGAGAAAGGGAAGGGTGTTGAGGATACACTCTTTAGCAAAATACTTATTTGGAATTAAGTGACCTTTCCTATAAATCAGAAGGGAAGTCATCAGTGGAGTACTTTCACATTTGCAGCCCATGAAAGCAGCATGAAAATGAGGCAAAGCATGCTTTGAAGCAAAAACATTATATCTGATGCCATTCACTCTTGCCATGGCCACTATTCTCCTAGAAGCTATCACTGAAGATAAATCAGGTAAGGCCACAGCATACCCAGTTCCTCCACTGGCACTTACTAATAGTAGCTCTTTATTTATTTAATATCTGTCTGTCTGTCCATCTGTCTCTGTCTGTCCGTCCATCTGTCTGTCTGTCTGTCTGTCCATCCATCCATCTATCTATCTATCTATCTATCTATCTATCTATCTATCTATCTATCTATCTATCTATCTATCTATCTATCTATCTATCTATCTATCTATCTATCTATCTATCTATCTATCTATCTATCTATCTATCTATCTATCTATCTATCTATCTATCTATCTATCCCTGCAGCACTTTTGCCCTTCCAAGAAACGATAGGGGTTAGGTGAGGGGAATGGATACTCCCTCAAAAAGGAAAAGGAAAGTTGCTGAAATAATAAAATGTGTTTTGGTCTCTTTATTCCAGAGGTTGGTTGTGACATACTTTTTATTTTATGTGAACAAGTGCAATGCATCAGTGTTCTGATGTTCTGGAAGTTCTGCACTGGGCTGGGTTCACACGGCACTAATCTAGTGTATGCCTGAAGTCAGAACTCTCCCCACCACCTTCTCTAGCACAGAAAACTAGCAGCTATACCAACGACCACATGGAAAGAGTGTCGAATATCATATCATCTTCTTCCTTCTCTGAAATAAAATTACTGTAATTTTCTGCTCTTATCATCTGGGTCTCTCAAGTTTTTCATTTTTCTTAATTTGAAAAAATCCTCCAATATTTTTTCTCTTATTTAAAAAAAGTTTTAAGTGTTGTGATATTCAATCCTGTTACTAGC
The DNA here is from genome assembly GCA_021461705.1 of Cryptotis parvus. Taxonomy (NCBI): domain Eukaryota; kingdom Metazoa; phylum Chordata; class Mammalia; order Eulipotyphla; family Soricidae; genus Cryptotis; species Cryptotis parvus. Next base: position 12,960 of record JAJIBD010026292.1, read on the forward strand.
AGGGATTTGGGGGGCACAGTTTATTCTTGACATTAAATCTTCTTCACCAGACAGGCTAATCTCTTGTCTGCCAGTCACTCATCATGCTCTGTTTTTTCTTTCTGGCCCATACTTCCATTTCTGATCCTCTGATCCATTCAGCTGCCTACATGTAATGAACCCCACCTTCTTTGCCCTGTAAAGCCTCCTGCCTTGCTCAGAATGTTAGGACAAGAAAGACTTCTGGAGAGTTGCACATATCAAAGGCGAGAGTAATGAGATGTCATGGCAAAGGCCAAATTGAGATTTTTCACTTCTCTTCCTTGGGTCCTCATTTTGTCTTTGAAATTGTGTCCTAGAATTCCCATAACTCTGCTTGGGCAACCAATCAATAAATAGAAAGTAGACCTGCAAAATGCACTTCTAATGATCCTTAACACCCAGGGAAGTCATTAGTCTGTGTCTTTCTGAGCCTAATTTTGGAATAATTTTACGAAGAACACTCAGGTCCTGAGCTGAGCAGGATACTTAGCAGCATAAGAAAATTCAGCAAAGGTCCAGTTTCTTGGAAACCCTGTACTGCCTTTCCCGTGAGTGTGTGGTTTGAGGCTGGCATAGAGTGAGAGAATGTTTGTGGACTACGGTGGACTGGATGCTGGCTTGCTCATCACACAAGGATGGGTGGTGGGCAGCAGGACAGTAAGGCTACTGCATGTCGTTAAATAACCTTACTCTTGTGTAGGACCTGTCTGCTTCCATTTCCCTGGGGTCCCTTTTGTCCTCCCTCAACAAGTTGATATGACTTAATTTCTGCTCTCTGAGTTTTGGCAAAGGGTTATATTAATTGTGCATCTCTTTCTCAGTGAGGCTTTGGCACAGAATTTTCGTAGGATGGGATTAAAAGAGCACTCTAAGTAATGTTCTCTTTATGGGGTACTGGTATTTGTTTTCATTGTTTCCTTGAATCTTCATGGTAACATTAGAAAAGATTGAATTATAGCCAAGCAGGGGATTTGTTCAAGGTCACGTAACCCTTCAAAGAAGTAGTGATGGGATCTATCCCTGTCAACCTAACCCCAGAGTCTGTGTTCTTTTCCAATTGGATTTCTTCCTGTCTGGTGTTGGTTAAGTGGCTGTTGGGACTAGTTTTTGAGACTCAAGCAGGTCAGGGCCAATCCCTCTGTCAGTCTCCCACAGTTTCCTACCACAGTGCTGCTGTAGCTTCAGCTATCATATTCAGCCTTTATGATGATGAAGAAGGGGAACTGGTAAATCTCCCTGACTGGAGCTCTGCCACGTGGTTCTATCAATGGAGAAAGCGGAGAAAAATGTACATAGCAGAACCTGAAAGAATTTATGGCCTGTGGAATTTTTGTAGTTGCACAGGCTACTAAAGTGTGGTGACTTAGACATAGTGGGAGGTGAGCAGCTAACATTGTCTTCTACATATAGACCTTCCTTCCTTCCTTCCTTCCTTCCTTCCTTCCTTCCTTCCTTCCTTCCTTCCTTCCTTCCTTCCTTCCTTCCTTCCTTCCTTCCTTCCTTCCTTCCTTCCTTCCTTTCCTTCCTTCCTTCCTTCCTTCCTTCCTTCCTTCCTTCCTTCCTTCCTTCCTTCCTTCCTTCCTTCCTTCCTTCCTTCCTTCCTTCCTTCCTTCCTTCCTTCCTTCCTTCCTTCCTTCCTTCCTTCTTTCCTTCCCTAAACCTGGCAGTGTTCAGGGATTATTTTTGACTTTGAATTTAGGGATCACTCTGACAGTACTCAGGGAACTTTATGGGATCTTAGGGATGAAATTGGCATTGGTAAGATGCAAGGCAAAACATCTTAATTATTACACTTTTCTTCAAACCCCAACATATGACCTACTGTTACAGAAGTCTATCTCATTGTCTTTAGATGAGGTTCCAGGAAAAGTTTGTTCTTTTACCATGAACACTACTATGTCCTTTGTAGGGCTGCATAGTGACCCCAAAGATATTCCAGGAGTCTGTCCTTGAATTGTGGTATCCCATGTTGCAAAGAAAGTCTGTAAACATGATTTGGTTAAGGTTCCTTAGATGATTTACCCATTGTGTACCTAATTGTAATCACAAAACATTCATCAGAAAGGGACTAGAGGGAGATTTAATTGGGGGAGCCAAAGCAAATAAAGTAAGACAACATGCTTATGGTTTTGAAGATAGAAAAAGAAACAAAGGGCAAGGAGCAGAGTTTCTATAAGACAAGAAAGCAAGCAAACAAGAAAGACTGGAAGCAGATTATTCACTGGTGTTTCTGGACGGAGTGGGGCCTGCTTACACTTTGGTTTTGTCCAGTAACTCTGAGATTGGGCTCTGATCCCCAGAACTGAGAATAATGTGTTTTGTGTGATGTTATCAAGTTTATGATGATTTGCTGTAGCAGCCCTTCCCTATGTATATATGTGCATGAGAGAAAGAGAGAGGGAGAGAGAAAGAGAGAGGAGAAAGGAACAGAGAGAAAGACAGAAAGAGAGAGATGACAAATACAGAGAGAAGGGGAAAGGGGAGAGATAAAGAGGAGTAGAGAGGGAGTGAGAGGGAAAGATGATATGTAACAGGCTGTATGTAACTAAGGGAAGTTTGTACTGACAATAGGACTTGCTAATGTTTTGGTACTTTGGTTCACAAGTGTCTTTATAAAATAAAGGTTGAATAATGGGGAATCCCAGGTCAGTTTGGAACCTGAAGCTATGCTGTGACATCTGTCACTTGAGTTTGAAAATGGTAGGGCTTGGGGGCACCACAGGTAGGGCTTCGACATGTAGGAAAGGACTGGTCATGTGTGGAAGATTCCTTCTCAGTTCTATTGTGAAGGCCTAAGGGCTCCATTATATCATCCTTATTATAGAAAAGGCATGTTTTTCCTATCAGTTATTTCTGTGAAGAAAACAGTGGAATTTTGCAGTGCAAAGCTGAGTACCAGATTCCTCTTGCAGGACCATGGTAGGAAGCAACAGATAATCTTTTCTGCAACCTGACCTGGATGGTGCCTGTAAGAGAGAGAGACCAGAGAAAAGAAGATATTCCTCCTGAAAGACTCTTGGGGAGCTGTGAACTTCCTCTCCAGTGCTGCCCCTGTTTCAGGCTAAGAGGGGCTTTATAGGAGCCAGCATTTCCAGCTCCCATTTGGGGTTGGAAGGGCATTAGGACACCCACAATCCAAGAAGGTCCTGACTCTGTATGCCTAATGGCAATGGCCCCCCACCCTGGAAGTGTCTGCCCTCACACAGGAGCATGTCCTGAATTCCTGTCGTCAGGCTCTGTGAAGATGGGGCTGGGGAGTTGGGAGACCTGGGCACAGCCTGGGTAGTCTACATGGATGGACACCAAGGGAAAGTCTCAGTGTGCACTTCACTGTGTGTCCTACAGCTGAGAGGGTCAGAGCAGGTTCTTTCAAAGGTGGTAGCTCCCACTTCCAGGGTAGCCAGAGAGCCCTGTTTTAGGGATCCCTAGAATTCACCCTCCAAAGACCTCATGGGCTAGCTGGTATTTGCCAAATAGTAGATGACAAATTGCCTGGCTAAGAATTCATCCTTTCCCTGATGCTTTTCTCCATCAGCCCTGATCCTGGAGGGACTAACCCTTTGACATGATGGCCTGAGAGAGGAGGTAGAGGAAAGCAGGGAACAGGGGAAGCAACCCATAAGATCCCCTTAACTACCCCTCTTCTTCAGCTACACCTAAAATAGCATCACGCTGGAGAAGGAAAGGCACTATAGATAGGAGTGTGGGTTTTTGATTCTTGTGTTGGATTGGGAGTTATTTCTGAAATGTATGTTCATGTGCCTGAAATAGACTGAGAAAGCTAAGGGGGCTGCCAGAGATTTCATCCAAGAGGCGGGAAGAATGAGCCTGCAGATGAGGTTTGAATGGGTAGTAAATGAAAGAATTGACATGTTTTCTGCTATTACCTTGTGGTGTGTGGCTTGTTTCCTGAAGTAGTTACAGCTATTACTGTTGAATTCCACTAGCGAGGAGGATATGGATGGTTGTAGAGAAGACCGGGTGATCTTTTGTTTATGGATGCCATCACCAGTGGTGAAAGGCACCAGGGCTACACCAGGAGGTGCTTGCACATGAGAGAGGCTTAGTGACAGATGCAGGGTTGTTTTGACCTAGCTTCTCAAGCCCCCAAGCCTGCCTCTGTCCTCTTGGCTAGAACACAGGCTCAAGACCAGAGCATGCACTCCCTCAGATTTTATTCATGCTTTTTTTTTTTTTTTTTTTTTTTTGCTTTTTGGGTCACACCCGGCAATGCTCAGGGGGTTCCTCCTGGCTCTGCACTCAGGAGTTAACTCCTGGCGGTGCTCGGGGACCATATGGGATGCAGGGGATTGAACCCGGGCCGGCACAGGCTGGCCACTTGCAAGGCAAACGCCCTACTCGCTGGGCTATCGCTCCGGCCCCTTAGTCATGCTTTCAAGGCTAAGCTCTGTAAACATTGTTTCTGTCCTACCTTCCATGGCAAGCCCATTTTTCTCTTCTCACTCTCAGATCTCTGCAAGTTGTTGTTTATGGTACCTTTCACATGCAGGGCCTTCTGGGAGAACTAGAAGTAGGCTAAGAGCCCTACTAAAGGTCAAGACCAGGGTGAAAGACCAATTTCCCTATTTATTACTATGCTGATATAAGAAGGGGTCATCTGTGAGAAATTTGAAGAGGTGATCAGTATGAAAAGGGCCAGTTGGGATTTTAAACAGTGAGAGCATCTCAGAAAGGTTCCTTCATTTTCAAGCTGTAAGCTGAACTTTTTAGAGGGAAAAAAAAGATTGATTTAGTGAGTCATTTCTGAAATTAACTGAGACACGCATTTGTAGGCTTAGCACTGTGCAACGGATTGATCCTAACTTAATGCAGTTCAACAATGCTTGTTGGAGCAATCGCCTTTAAAGGATACACTTAGTCATGCTGAACAGCTAAGGGCTGGATGGGTTTCAACTTCTCTCAGTCCTGAGCCAGAAACTCCTCGTTTGTTTTTCTCTTCTGAGAATCACCTCATGCTATTCAGGTAAGGTGACTACCATGCCTGGGGAAGATTCTGAAGCCAATTTACCTTAGGCTTTGGCAGCAGATTTTAGAGAAAAGTTATGAGTGATGAGATTTGGTTCCCAGCTCAACAGAACTTTCTGTTGATACAAGAACTGAGCTGTTCTTTGAAGAGTCAAAGTGAGACCTGGTGACTCTTGCTCCCTATCTGCCTCTGATAGTGACCTTGAAATGTCACTGTCCTTGACAGATCATCCTTTAGCCACCTCACTTGAAGGATGACAGACGGTGGGTAACAGTGGAAAAACATGAGAAACACTGCTATGGTTTACTGACTTTTCTCTGGAACAACAGTGTGGATGTATGGATATGTGGATAATTTAAATTTACTATGATCTGGATTTGAGAACATCATAGCAAATCTTGGTGGCCAGGATGGTTTTGACCATGGAAAATGAAGACACAACCAATCTTGAGGATGTTCGTGACCCTGTCTTTCACTATTCTTTTAGGACCACCTCTGCAGAGACCACAGATCAGAGATCAGGATTCTGACCCAATAAGCAGAGTCGATGCCTTGCATGTATGAGGCCCTGTGTTTGATCCCCAGCTCCACATGCCTCACCTCTCCCTGAAACATTGTCTTGCACATAATTGGGGTTCCTGAGCACTGTGGAGAATGTCCCCAATGAATATTAAATAAAGACCAACACAGAGACTAAGGAATGCCTTCCTTTTTGAGTTAAAATCAATTGTTTGTTTCTAAGTCTTGAATATTCTAATACTTGTGTCAATTCTTTTAAAAATTAGGTAACCAGATTGAACTCATTATTATATTTCAAAGGTGTATAATTGACTTTAATAAGCCTTTTGTGATTCTCAAACAATTTTAAGCAAAGGTGGATAAGAGATTCTATTTCTTTTCTTTCCTGTGTTGGGTTTTATTTATTGTTGGAGGAGGCACATCCAGCACCTCTTGGGGGTCATTCCTCACAGTGTTCAGGGAATAATGTGGGATCAGGGATTGCACCCGGTCCTCTTGCCTGTGCTCAGTCAGCCCTTTCTCCTATGCTCCCACTAGTATACTGGGTTTTAGGGCATGTGAAAATTGAGATAAAATATGACTCTGCTATAAAAGTATGACAGAAAAGTTGGAGATATGACACCAGGAAAGATCATGCCCAAGGAGATTCCTAACTGATTAATATAAAACCCCTCATGGGGAGGACCCAGGTGAGCTCTGAGTGGATGAGACTGGGTGCAGCTATACTTTCTAGCTGTTCTCACACTCTGTGGTAGAGGATTTACCATCAAAGCTTTAGTTCGCTCTGCAGCTCTGCCTATGGAAAGCATATGTGGTTTTTCAACTCAATTAAGGCTATATGTCTTTGGGTTTTGAAATTTTGTGACCCAGTCAAGATATGTGCTCCACAGCACCATATACTGGAGTGTTATAGCCCCATCTCTTATTCAATGTTCTTGTTCTCAAGTTTCTAGAAGTCAGTGAAAGCAGGGATGAAATTCACCTTATTACTGTTTTCCCAATATCTGACACTTATTTGTTAAAGTACTTGTTGACTGAAAACATTTGAGTGATAATTGAAAATATAATCTCCTCCTAAAAGACTATCTCCAGCCTAGATTTAGTATTTTACTTCTCTTTGACATCTATGTAGTTTTAATTTTGCTCTCCTTCTCTATTGTTGATTGAACATATCTCTACTGCCTTAGAGAGCAAAAGGAGACTGACAAGCTGTATAGACAGAGGGATAAATAAGAATACTTTAGGTAATACTTGTGCTGGGAGAGGGTGAGGGAAGGCAGCATAAAGGGCTAAGGGCTTGCCAGGTGGGTGGTGAGGGAAGCCTTAAGTAGAGACCAAATCATACCTGAGCTATGGAAAAGAGCCAGACACAAACGGAAGTGGGGTCAACAGTCTAGAAACAAAGATACAGGGATGGGTTTTGCCTGTTTGAGGATGAGAGAATTGAGTGGTGGTGGTGGGGACCTGGGGTAGCGTGAGTTTAGTAAGATGATGCTGGGTTGGGAGGTTGAGTTTAGATCATCTAGGACCTCAGAGGCCCTATGTATCAAACAACGTTCTACCAGGAAACCAAGGCCATGACAACCATAACGATTAAATTATGTTGTTGGGGAAATGTTTGATATACATAGGGCTCAAGGCAAACTGGAAGGGTTATGTCCTACTGCCAGGAAGAGGTAGATAAGCACAGGGTGGGGACGATACCTGACGATGAGGAGGGAGACAGCCACAATACAGTGACTCAGTAGGGAGGAAGCTGTCCAAAACCCATCCTTAATTTTCCTTCCTTCTCCAAAGGTATGCCATTTGTGCAGGACATGTAGGGGCATGCTATTTTGATCTGGCAAAGGTCAGTGGTGAGCCTCATGAGAATGCAGGAGAGTGACCATGCCACCCACTCTGGCTTTCAATTTTGTCTGAAATGTAACACTGGGTTGACTATCTAAGCTCACCTTCTTCCCACTTGGGGGCAAACCGGTCCAGGTGTTCTAGTGTTTATGGGTGAGGAGGGTTCTGTGGGAGGTTTGGAAGAGGGTCTATGAGTGAGAGGAAAGGGCTAGTCTGTGACCTACCCTTGCAGTATAGCATATTCCCTGGAATAGGTTTTGTTTAATGGCATCATAAATATCTGGATCATTTCTGGGGTCTACTGTTTCTTAAAGGGGCTCTGATAAAGGAAAATTGGATCTAAAGGACATTTTATGAGAAATTGTCTTGGTATTCTTATTGGTCATCCTGGGAAGAAAGTGTGTGTGCGGGGTGGGGGTGAGGGGGGAGGAAGGGAGAGAGTCAGAGCAAAAAAAAAAGTGGGAGATTTAAAAAAAAAAGTTTGATAAACTTAGTTTATTTTCCAAAAATGTTTTGTAGAAAATGGTATGAGCTGTGCCCTACATAAAAACAGGGATGAATGTGAAATTCCTGAATTTAAGAAAACACACAGACTTCCCATGTTGCAGATGTTGGACTTATCTGTGTGAGACATTGAGATGCTCTGTGCAGGTTTTGATGCTATCTATAGTACTGCCTTAAAATGCAGATGCATTAAATATCTGCAGCGTATTGTTGGGAAAAAAAGAAAAAAAACAGCTTTTAACTTTTGGAATCCAGAAGATGGGCCACTCAGTGGCTCAGGGCATGTTCCTTGCAAGCCTGAGGGTGTGAGTTCTGTCCCTGGCTTCACTGCTAGCTGGGTGTATTTCTGGTGCCTTTGTTATCTGGGCACAAGAGATTGTGTGATTTCTAATGAGTACCACAACTAAATGATGGATGCCACAAGAGATTGTGTGATTTCTAATGAGTACCACAACTAAATGATGGATCAGCACCACAGCTAGGAGTGTGAATCCAGAGAAGCTTGTGTGTGTGAGCTCCATAGTAATCCTCATGCTACAATTGGCAGCACATGTATGATACCACAACTCAATGACTGTGATGCAAGGGAACACTATAGCCAAGTGTGTAAGAATCACAACTAGATTTGAGGCCATTTGTGAATGCCACAGCTAGGTTTGTGTAACTCATTGCAGTCATAACAACTTCGACAAAAGAAGGGAGGGGGAAAATAAAACCTTTACAACTTTGACTCCAGCTTAAGTACTTTTTTTTTTTTTGGTTTTTGGGTCACACCCGGCGATGCTCAGGGGTTTCTCCTGGCTCTGCACTCAGGAATTACTCCTGGCGGTGCTCGGGGACCATATGGGATGCCGGGGATCGAACCCAGGCTGACATGGGCCGGCCGCGTGCAAGGCAAACGCCCTACCCGCTGGGCTATCACTCCGGCCCAGTACTTTGATATAAATGGACTGGTTGTTTGAAGTGTGAATACTATATTTCTCGTTCCCAAATAGAATTTTAAGAACATGATAGAAATAGAAATGGATGAGTTTAGTTTTGTGATAGTTTTAGAGGGATATTTATAAAAAGCATGTTATAGTTACCAGATTGAAATTTCTAGTGAATGGATCAAATGTGAATATAGATAACATTTTTTAATATTCTATTGAGGTATGTTGATCTAAATTATAAATAATTTGAATCATTATTTAGTATTTAATGAACCACTATCATGTGATTAGATGTATTTGAACAAACTCATTAAAAAACAACCAGTTTAAAAAAATAAATAGAATGTGGACTATTTGTAAGATAAGTAAGGGAAACAAAAATAAGTAGATATAGTCTCTGTCCTCAAGGAACTTATGTAGTCTAATATCTCTTGTACACCAGTTTATTCCTCTTGGGAAGCTGTCAACTTTTTCACAATTAGAGCATGCCTGCTAAAACATTTAGAAACTCCTTCTTTGGAATTTTCTTCAGAGTCAGTCGAAGCAACAAATACTCATAGTTGGATTTGATTTGATATGATTAAAGTATCTTTTAAAAATGATATATGATTGTAAAGGGATGATTTTGTCAGAGATCACACAAACACATGGACACACACATATGGGCACACACATTTGAACACACACAAAGAACACATCTACACACAGGTGCTTCTCATTATTACTGTCATTTTCTCAGAATAGGTGTCAGCAAAATATGGACAGCATGTCAGATCCATCAGCTTCCCTTTTGGTACTACCGCTGAGTTAAGAACCATCTCTTTATTTAAATGGCTGGGAGAAGCAAATGAAGAATAATACAGTCTGTCATATGAAATGGTGAGCTCGGTGTTCATACAGAGTGTTTGGTTATAGTATAAAAGTGTTTGCTCTTTTTATTTATTTTCTGTAACTTCCATGCTGCAGTGGTAGAGTTGAGTAGTTTTGACAGAGACTATTTGGTTCTCAAAGCCTAAACTATCAACTACCCGATGTTTTATCATGGAGATATATCTTTATATCTTTTATCGTATAAAGAATCATGTCTTGAGGATCATACCTAGGCCCCCTACACTCAACTGTATTCTATAGGTTTGACTCTGAATTACTCTTTCTCCTCCAATTTTAGAAGCTTAAAATTTTCTTTAAAGATCAAAGATTTTATTTCACTTTATGGACATTCAAGGGAATATGACTCAGGCTTTGTAATATTTCACAAAATGTTCCCAGTACTGTAGGTGATGGTTATATTAATATCCTGATGTGAGAAGTTCCTAAATTATTCAGATATGATGAATCTTGTCATTTGTCACTTGCCACTTATCTTCCTGTTGTTCATTGATTTGCTGGAGTGGGCACCAGTAATGTCTCCATTCTTTGGGAATGAGGTCCATTATTGTTACTGTTTTTGGCATATCGAAATCACCACGGATAGCTTGCCAGGCTATTCTGTGGCTCTGGGTTCATCCCAGGGGCCCCAGTTTTTTCTATGTCAGATCATTAACCATTCATCGTCCAAGGTCCATGAGGAAGAGCCCTGGGTGCAGATATGACGAATAGTGAGAAAAATAATCTCAGTGGTCCCTGTCTTGAGTTTTAAAGAGAGATGGTCGGTGTTCGGTTCGCACACGAGAGAAACACGGGGCTCCACTCTCTCTCTCTGGAGCCCAGTCTTTTGACCTCTTTCTCTGTCGTGCTCATTGTAACTCTTCCTTCCTGAGACTGCTTGCCTGCCATCTCCTACTCCATGGTTTCTGTTTACATAACTTCTATCATCTCTTTGCTGCTGCTACTGCATAGTGGGTTGTTTATCCCTTTGAGAGTGGGGGTGTTCTAACATTCTGCCATCCTTACAGAAAGAAGAAACTTAATGGGTTTCTCAGCTGCTATGAAGGGCACTGTACTGTTCTTGTCATTACTGGGGCAAACAGATAAGTGCCATCAACTTGATGAATCAGTGTATTGAAGAAATGCCTCCTATGACCACTTTACTGGACACTGATTGGAAAAGTGAAGAAACACAGATACTGTTGACACTCATCTACACCCTCTGGTCCTCCTCTAGCAGTTTAGTGCACTGTGGTTTTAATTTTATTCCCTGATGATTAGTATAATATAAAATCTTTCACAAGTATATCAGTCATGTGTTTTATGTGTATATGTGTGTATTTGAAAAATGTCCTAATCTGTTCATATATTTTTGCTCATTTTAAAATTGCGTTATTTGGTTTATCCTGCTTCTTGTATTTTTTCTTTCTTTTTTTTTTGGATAGCAGCTCTTACTAGAATAGGCTCAGGCCTATTTATATATCTTTAATTTTATATCTCTGAATAAATATTTTTTATAAGTTTATAAGCATATTTAGAGATTCTCATTTCAGATTGAGAAATGTGGACCTTTAAAATAAACCACTTGAAGCGCTAGCATTTAAGCCATCTATTGGACCTGTCTCTCCTCAGCTAGCTGCTGTCATTGTCATTATGTCATAAGAAATGTTTGCTCTAGAGGCAGTTTTCCCTGTTATGGCCAAGGGTACCGAGCACTCTGAACCAAAAAAGTATTTCGAGTCTGTACAGCTCATTTGCACTGCACAGATAGGAATTCCTCATGGCTTATTTCGTTGGGACATTCACAGCTCCCTTCCCGAGCTTCTGGAGTGTTCTCTGTGATGTGAATAGAGAGAAAACTTTTCTCTCTCTGAAAGGTTTACCCTTCCCCCCCCAACCCCCAGGATTTCTTAGTCTCTTCCTAAAAAGTTAGATCTTTAGCTCCAAGTAACAAAAATGGTGGAGACTGTGACCAAGAACATTTGACTTTGGCACTGTCTCAGGACAGATCAATGGCCACTGGACACCTGGGTCAACATTAAGGTGGACACCCATCGGTATTGTTTTTCCATTAGGCTTGAAGAATGAAACTGCTTGGAATTGAAGTAAGCAGTCATGTAGGGGCCTCCTTGGACTTAAATTTCAAGAAACCATAAAACTAAGATGAGTGTGTAAGGGAGTTGCTGCTGCCAGCCTGAAGCTAAACCCCCTCAGCAGATTGCACAGGCACAACGGGCCTAAAATTACTCTGTGCCAAGACCTCGAGAACTAAGCTCCTTTTCCTTGACAGTGTCAGGCAATGGATTCTAATATGTACAGAAAAACTTAAGTCAGGGAAGCTTGTTGATAGATCTGTAAAACCAGCTTTATCAAAGCAAGCATGGTTCACTTACTTTTTGGGGAATGGGGAGTGTTGGAGGGAGGTCACACCTGGCTGTGCTTCTGGTTCTGTCCTCAGGAATCAGTCTCAGTTTTTTATTTTATTTTATTTATATTTGCTCAGGGTTTACTCTCTGGCTCTGCACTCAGGAATTATTACTGACAGTGCATAGGGGACCCTATGGGATGCCAGGGATTGAATGTGGGTTGACTGTGTGCAAGGGTAATGCCCTACCTGCTGTACTATTGCACTGACCCCCAGGAATCAGTCTTTTTTTTTGGCTTTTTTTTATCACACCCAGCAATGCTCAGAGGTTACTCCTGGCTCTGCACTCAGGAATTACTCCTGGCAGTGCTCCGGGGACCATATGGGATGCCAGGGATTGAACCCAGGTCGGCTGCATGCAAGGCAAACACCCTACCTGCTGGACTATCCCTCCGGCCCCAGTCAGTCTTGATTGTGCTTGGGGTACTGGGGGATAAAACGCTGGTCAGACATACACAAAGTAAGCACAGTCCCCTCTGGACCATCTCTTTAGCTTCATGCAGTCATTTTTGGGAGCTGTTTACCACACTCTGTGCTGGAGGTGTGACATTCCCTCTTTGCTTTATAGTGCACTCTATTTCTAGATCCACCTGAGTCCCAGCTCGGGTTTAATACTTTATGAGGTTCTCTCTTTTCTCATATTTGCTGAATAAAAGTATTTCGCAGTCTCATCCTGATTTTTTTTTTTGTGAGAGTAGACAGTGAAGCTGGGAAACTTCTTGGAGTCAAGGCCAGCTCTCCTTTTCTGCACAAAATGTCATTAAACCTCAGCCTGAGAGTCATAAGTTCCCCAGAATTTGATCAGTAAGGATCAGCTTTCCTTGTGCATATCAAGGAGGTCTCAGTTCCCACGCTGTGCATATCAGTCAGGTCTTTGATGTAGCCCATTGGTTGCCCCTGTGAGACTGGCAGAACTCTGGAGGAACTTGTGCAGACTTTTCTAAGTCCTGACCTTTCTGGGCACTTTACCCACAAGGTTGTAGCAAGTAAGATGGTAGGTCAGACCACCTCTCCTGACCTACTTTATTATGGCCACCTCTCCACTCAGGGGCTCTCAATGCTCCCCTATAAGCAACACTGCCTTTTATTCCATCAACTAATTATACTGTTCCACTAGATGCTTGAGTTACCTCAATCGGTGGGCATGGCCTTGGAATGGCATCCACTTTCCATTCCACCAGATAGCTCCTCTTCATTAGAAAAAAGAAAAGAAACATGCTGAATCCTCTCTTTTATGTGCCTGTGTGTGTCTATAGGAACATGAACATGGAGGAAGGTATCGATCTCCTGGGGTAAAACTTGATGCCTGGCTTATAGCACAGCTTTCGGCATGGCCTAATGGGGATATTAATTAATGCGTTTAGGTAAAAGATACACGCAAGAAGCACATTTCAGAATTCCAAATAGTTTTGAGAATCAGGATAATTTTAGATAGAATAGCAAGATACTTTGAAATTATATGGTGATCTCTATTTGAAGTGATAACAGCTGGCACCCCTTAGAATATTCAAGGGATTTTGTAAGAAAGATAAGAGTACACTTTCTGTGCATCACAGCCAAACTATCACTGGGGATTATAGCCAAACCACTTACTGCTGTCAAGTTAACACACAGTCTAGCTAACCTTTTATAAAGGAATTGAAGTAAATTTAACAAAACTGAGCTAGATAGATTGAAAGATAAGCTATATGTGAATGCTAGGAGGCTGAGTTAGCTTGGGGAGAGCCAGGCCACCATTGGAGTCTGCTCATGCTTGGAAGACATTTGATTGACCAATTTGCCATTTTGAGAGCATATTTTCCCCCCCATGAACTTTAAAAATAATACCCATGAATCTGAACCTGTGGCTGGTGTTGTTTGTGGTCACTTGCTTCCAGCATCTCTTTTCCCCCTATGTCATGGATCAGTGCCCTGCAGCATGTGTTTTTCCGTCCAAGAACATTGTCCAGGCAGCATATTTATATTGACTTGAACATTACCTCTCAAATGCTTCTCACTGAAAATTAGTCATTTGGAGATTATCCCGTGGTCAGTATCTGTCTATGGGAGCCATGAGCAATTTTATCAGTGTCTGTCTCATTTTGGTCCCATGTTATTATCTTTTTCTCTGTCAGGGGTACACAACTAGACTCTTCTTAACACACTGATACTAGAAGATAATTATTTAATCAGTGATCACTTCACTATTTTCTCTTGCCTCTCCTGGCCCCATGTAAGCATGTTATTAGGACCAATGTTATGAAATCTATTTGTCAGATGTGAACCAAGCTTATACACCAACTGACCACACAGTGTACAGATTTTTTCTGAGTGATGCTTCCCTTACCCCCAAGAGATTCAGTTCCAAGGGTAATGGGGCCAAGCTTTCAGGTGAAATAGGATGTAGGCAGCTCCATCTTCTCAGGGGCTTAGTAATGAGCTCATTATTTACAATGCCCTCTTTGCTCACTGACTCTATTAGCGTTTTTCTTTTCAATTTGAATCTTGGCCTGCACTGTGCCCCGCTCATGAAGCACATACCATTTTGATTTTAAAATAATGGGAAGAACTGTATGGCACTGCTCATTGGTGATATGACTCTCAAACTGTCTGCAGATTGCCGAGTAAGTGAAATGTTTTGACAGAGAGAAATATGTGTTGTCAACATTGCTTTTACCCATGGTTGAGAAGGGAAATTGAAACTACTTCAGCAGGGTTCAGATGTTGATTACTAGAATGATTTCCGCAAAACAAATGACTACAGACCATTTTGTTTTCCCTTTATGCCTCATTCTTCTCTAATGGATGCCCAATTAAAAGCATAGCTTATATGCTTGAAAAAAATGGCTTAGAAAGGATGCTGGGATGGAGCAGTGACAGGTCAATCCTTCATCATGGGAGAAAAACATAGTGTCATTGTGAAGGGAACTGATTTGTGTGGTGACCTCTGGTGTTATGAATGGAGACTTTAAAGGAGACTTTTGATATAGAAGGGGTGTGCGTATGCAGCAGATATGTGCACGCACACACACAAGTGCATTAGAGAATGGATGAGAAGGGAGAGAAACAAATACTCTCTACTGCATCAGCCTGCAAATACTGTCTAGAAATAGAAAAAAGTCCCGGTAGAGTGATATCTTTAGGACAACTTGAGAATTTATCTCTGGGATAAGTGGAGTATGAACTGTGTGCTGGGCATTGTCTCCTCACAAAATGAGTTTCTCTCCTTTTCCCTAACAGGCATGCCCCTGTCAAGAACTTGTTCTGAGTGGGAACACTGTAACTCCCAGAGCTATGCTGGCCATTATCTCCACATTCAGGCTGGTGTTGTAGAAGCTACTCTCTATTTTCTCACTTAGAGAACATCCTTGATAAGAGAAAATGTTGACACTTTGCTTTTCTTGAGAATCACTAAGGAAACATTTTTTTTTCTTGTCAATTGCTTTTCATTTCTAGGAGGGGAAAGGAGTGGGAAAATACTTTGGGGAATAGCTGTGACTTTCAACTTGTATTCAAAAACAAGTATTTTCTTGAATACTTACCATGTACTTTCTGTTAGAGTCTCACATGAAGCCATTACATTCTTGTCCTTAAGAAACTTAACACTTTCTCCTTTAAGAAATTAATTGCCCCATTAGAGAGGTTGCATAAAGAATGTGGATACAGTTATAAGGGAGGGAATTTGAATGGGTTGAACTTGTATGGCTTATTCTGTGTATTTTGAAATAAGACAGATCTGAATTAGAACACTGAGTTCAATACCTGCTCCCCATAATATTAGTTGGTACACTCAGTTTTAGATTCCTATGAAGTCCATTTCTCTGATTTGTTAAGATACTGGCACCCATCCTTTGGGATTCACTGTATCACTGTATCACTGTCTTCCCGTTGTTCATCGATTTGCTTCGAACGGGCCCCAGTAACATCTCCATATGTCCTGTCTCATGCTAGTAGAGCCCAAGGCATCTGCTTGCTCCAGGAACATAAAGAGCCACAATCCATTCCCGAATGAGGTCTATAATTGTCACTGGTATTTGGCATATCAAATACAACATGGGTAGCTTGCCAGGCTCTGCCGTGCAGGTAGCATACTCTTGCAGTCATCTCTAAGTCTAGCATTTAATGATGCTTTTATGTTTTTTTTCTTTTTGGGTCACACCCGGCGATGCTCAGGGGTTACTCCTGGCTCTTTGCTCAGGAATTACTCCTGGCGGTGCTCGGGGACCATATGGGATGTCCGGGATAGAACCCAGGCCAGCATAGGCCGGCCACGTGTAAGGCAAATGCCCTACTCACTGGGCTATCTCTCCAGCCCCTAGCATTTAATGATAAACCGCGTGGCCACGAGCCGGACTGTGATAGACTGGTCTGCTGGGTGGAGTTCTGATGAGAGAGAAGTCTGGATGTGGAAAATGGAGGCCCTCATGGAGTGGGGGTCGCCTGGCTTGTTGCAAGGCTCTGCTGGGCTGGCGGGCCAGGGCTAGAACCCGCTGTCTCTCCTGGGCTCCTTGTGAGCGGCTGGGCACAGGGAGAGCAAGTAGCAGCTCTGCCCCACGTCTGTCTCTGGATCAGCATACCTGGGCCGGATTAAAAAAAAGACTGCAGCAGGGTGGATTTCGATGAGCCGGACTGTGATAGGCTGAGTCTGCTGGGTGGAGTTCTGACGAGAACTCCACCTTTGGGATGAAAGCTACTGGGGCCCAAGTGGCTTTCTAGTATTAGGATCACTTCCACTACTTCACACTTCTGCTTCACACCTCTGCAATATAAGGAGTAAATATATAAATCAGGATAGTTTTGTAAAAAACAAGATTTCTGTAGTTTATAAGGCCAAGAGGTTCCAACTTATTCAAAGAATGATTTCAGAGGGGATATATGATAATTGTTGGTCTCTTACGCAATATTCTGGTCATTCCCTTTTTAGCTGCCCTTTCTATATTAATTTGACTGTTAGTTTATGACTTTATCTAGTTAGGAGTGCATTAGTTTAAGTCTTACTCTCTAGAGTGCAAAATTCTTGAGGACAGGCCCAGGATTCTTAACCCTGGCATGTGAAGGGTGTGACTTCTGTCCTCTACACACAATTTGGCTTCACTGTGTGATGAGTCACTAAAAGTTGGTGAGAGTAAAATTGCATATTCCTTTGACACACTGCTTTTGTTGAGGCATGAACAGTGTCTTGGGGTCAATAGAAAAGGAATGTGCTGAGTTTATTGAAAACTTTGGGATTCACAAATGAGATTATACAGGTAAGTTTCTGGATCAGTCCTGGCATGTCCAAGCTCCCTGAAATGACTGTTTTCTTCCCATATTTTTTGTACTCTGTGATGCAAAAGTCAGCAGACTCCTTCTGTCACACTGATGCCCATGGGAAAGCTACTGGGGCCCAAGTGGCTTTCTAGTATTAGGATCACTTCCACTACTTCACACTTCTGCTTCACACCTCTGCAATATAAGAAGTAAACATATAAATCAGGATAGTTTTGTAAAAACTAGATTTCTGTAGTTTATAAGGCCAAGAGGTTCCAACTTATTCAAAGAATGATTTCAGAGGGGATATATGATAATTGTTGGTCTCTTACGCAATATTCTGGTCATTCCTACAGGAATACTATTACACTTTTCCATTTCCTTGGAAATTAGACATGCCATGTGGGCAAGTGAAATGTGGTGAGAAATGACTGTTACTTCCAGGGACAAACTTTAGAAGATTTTATTATTACTACCATCAGTATTGTGGAAATGGTACTTATAAAAGTCTAGGTCTATGAGAAGTGACAGTTAACAGGATCCTTCTAATAATTCACATTAAAATTATAGCATGGGTGATAAATGCATTTTTGTTTCATTGTTCTGCTGAGATTTTCTGGCTGGTTGTTAGCATTCTGATAAAAGAGGACTAATAGAGGAGACTGCATGACTATCCCAATAATTTTGTCTTTGCTAAAGTATTTAATGACTCTCCTGGTGGAATTGCATTCATGGAAAGATATGAGAAATGTGCTGTACCCGTTCTCACTCCTATAGCAGTACTACTCTGAGTGATCTCTATTTTTTTCCACTATATCGGAGTCTGTCTACATTTGCTGCAAAAAGTAATACTGTATAGGACCTTAGATGAGTGTGGGTCTGCAGGTATGAAAAGGATGAAAACTGCTGATGTTGCCCTTCAGAAGCGGCTTTACTAAAAAACTGGCTGGTAGTTGGGGATGTGGAGTCAGCTCACCTTCACGGAGGCTGCAGACAATAAATAATACCTTATTTTTAGAAAAGTTAAAACTAATAGAATTGACCTATAATCAGACTATTTATCACTACTGCAAACTTGAGCAATGCAGGACAATGTCAGGGCTCAGTAACTATCCCTTCCTTTCTCCCTTTTGTCCTCTTTGACGTGAACCTGCTCAGAAAGCAATTAAAAAAGTTTTCAAAGCGTTATGATTTCAATATATCTCCTAAATGGCAGTCTTTTGAAAGTGATAGCATTCATTTGGAATAATTACTTAAAAATAGAGAATTCATTCCCTTTTTAGCTGCCCTTTCTATATTAATTTGACTGTTAGTTTATGACTTTATCTAGTTAGGAGTGCATTAGTTTAAGTCTTACTCTCTAGAGTGCAAAATTCTTGAGGACAGGCCCAGGACTCTTAACCCTGGCATGTGAAGGGTGTGACTTCTGTCCTCTACACACAATTTGGCTTCACTGTGTGATGAGTCACTAAAAATTGGTGAGAGTAAAATTGCATATTCCTTTGACACACTGCTTTTGTTGAGGCATGAACAGTGTCTTGGGGTCAATAGAAAAGGAATGTGCTGAGTTTATTGAAAAGAGGAAAAGAGACACTCTGTGGGAATAAGAGTGTGTAGCTGGGGGAGCTGATTCCCCCCAAAAGTGGGCATGGGTTGCTAGTTCTTATTTTCTCTCTAATGAAAGGGAGGAACGTGTGGTCTTAAACCTGCCCTTAAGGCAGGTTGTAGGTGATATTTCTCAAGAAAGTTGAATTTCTCTACCTGGAATTGGATGTCCGTCTCTTTTCTCTCCTTTGATAGTTAACTCACATTGCCTTGAAGAGTTTTTCTTGCGGAGATAGGAGAGGGTAGTTGGACCATACCCAGTAATGCACAGGGGTTACTCCTGGCTCTGCACTCAGGAATTACTTCTGGCAGTGTTTGGGGACCTTATGGGATGCTTGTAATCAGACCTGGGTTGGCCGCATGCAAAGCAAGAGCCCTACTATCTCTCTGCCAGTTTTATTGTGGATGGTGTAGGGGCCCTTCAGCTAGCAGCCTTATTAGGGCTCACATTTCTACTCGGGCCTCACAGTGCCTTGATGATTCTTATCTTTTTGGAGCAAGAAGGGGCTTTTAGCCCAGGGGGACAGTTTTGTCTTTGTGACTTTGAAAGGTTTTCCTGTTGTTGATGCTGAGGGAGCCTTCTGTTGAGAGAGAGAGAGAGAGAGAGAGAGAGAGAGAGAGAGAGAGAGAGAGAGAGAGAGAGAGAGAGAGAGAGAAAGAGAGATGCTCTGGTCACTGGTACGAGGGAAGAGACAAGCCTTACTTTCTATACTCAACAGCTGACAGGGAATTTGGGAGGGAATGCACCTTCTTGTGTGCATGTAAGTACCTCGGTGGTGCACCAATAAATATAGCAGTTTGTTTTATTTTCTTTCTACCTCCTGTTATTTGGCTGTACTGGAGTCTAGGAAGGATAGTGAACGGGGTGAGGAAAAAAAATTTGTCTCAGCATTCACACTCCTTGGTAGATTAGATTTTATAGAAGGTAAGAAAGTTAGATGTTTGGGAGGAAGCTTGAATGTTAATGAACTTCACTATTCAGTTTTGGGAAATATGAATAAAGTTTCTGTAAAGATGGTGACTGGCATCATCCCACAATAATCTTTAATTATTAGCAGTTTCTAGATACCAAGTCATTGTGAGTTGGGCCTCAGAGAAAAA
This sequence comes from Cryptotis parvus, assembly GCA_021461705.1. NCBI lineage: Eukaryota > Metazoa > Chordata > Mammalia > Eulipotyphla > Soricidae > Cryptotis > Cryptotis parvus. The sequence goes on from JAJIBD010026292.1 coordinate 32,998, forward strand.
AATAGCACTGCTAAACTTTACTTTATGGAGAAGTTATTTTATATTTATTTTATCTTATGTTTTACTTTATGGAGTTACTTTTTTTTTTTTTTTTTTTTGCTTTTTTTGGGTCACACCCGGCAATGCGCAGGGGTTTCTTCTGGCTCTGCACTCATGAATTACTCCTGGCAGTGCTCGGGGGACCATATGGGATACCGGATTGAACCCAGGCTGGCACAGGCTGGTCACATGCAAGGCAAATGCCCTACCCGCTGGGCTATCGCTCCAGCCCTGGAGTTACTTTTTTTGATGGAGAAGTTATGATGCTTGAGATAGGGGAAGAGTAGAGGGTCTTGGTTGTCAGTGAGGAGGTCTTTTACTATTTTATATTGCACCTTGATATTTTCTGGATGAGAGTCTAAGATGTAAGAGAATGTTTAAAGCTTGTTTGTAATCCATTCATTTTGCTAAGGGACCACCTAGAGGGAGAGTGACTTTGGACAGACCATCTTGTAAACTGGAACTGGTCATCCAGGTTTCCACACGTCATTTGGAGCTTTAGAAATGTGCCCCAGCTTCTGAGATAATGAATTGTGGAGGATGCAAACAATCTAGGCATATCCATTTCTGTTTCCCCCCAAAAAGAGTAGAGTCATATTTCAGTATTTGGGATGAAGAGTACAGATAAACTGGAAAATAATCTTATTTAGCTCATTGACATGCAAGTGTTTTTTGTAATTGAAGGCCTGACATCAGATTGAAATGAAAGAAGCAACCAAATGTTTGACTTTGCTTTTGCTCCTAGAGAAGAACTGGATTTTTGTCACTCTCCTTCTGAGAAGAATGAGATCAGACACCCTGAACAGATAGTGAAGAAAACATTTATTCCTAAAAGATGTCTGAGTTTTCAAAAATAATTCTTAGCAAGGAAACACTGTGTCTCTATGTTTCTTGAACTTCTAATAATATGCCTTGGTAGTTAAGGGAATTTAGGACTACAATTGCCACCATTTTTTCTTACAAATTGCCTGTGGGTAATTTGTAACATGATGTCTTTTTGTTTTCTTTCACTTGTGTTTATAAAGTAGGCAATAAAAGAATACAATCCTAAGGTTGGTCATGGGCTAACCCATGAACATCTTGAAATTTCAAGTCATCTTTGAAATGTTAGGGTGGATCCAGTGGGCCAAATGTCAGAGGCGGTGCCAGCAGTAATGTCTCTGATTTGGAGGTTGCCAGGTGAAGGTGCAGCGTCAGGTGTATCTCCAATCATAGCTTTCATAGCGCCATTTTCCTCGTTGATAAAGAAACACTGTTTCAGAGCTGCAGGGATGTTTTCCAATTTTGGGAGAACCATTCTGGACAAAGAAGAACAATTAAAAACCTTCACTTGTATCACTTGTCTTCCTGTTGTTCATCGATTTCTGGAGCTGGCACTAGTAACATCTCCATATGTCCTCTGTTGCAAGCAAGTGTAGCCCAAGGTCATCTGCTTCCTCCAGGGAGCCTCAAATCTTTCCTTCAGGTCATGGGAATGAGGTTCATAATTGTTGCTGTTTTTTGGCATATCAAATAAAACAAGGGTAGCTTGCCAGGCTCTGTCGTGTAGGTGTTATAGGTGTTATAATTAAAAACCTTATTCAAGCAGTATTGTTAGGTTTGTGCATGATTCCTCAAACCCATTTCAGGGTCTCCTATTTGCCAGGTAGCTCATTTTCTCTGGCTTTCACCAGATATCTTTTGTCCTTCCTCTTCAAACGTAAGTTCTGCTTCCTTTTTGGTGGCTAGATGAAAGCCTGTATACCCGCTCTTCCTCATATCGGCCCAGTGGTGACGGTATTGAGATCATGTCACCCCAGATTGTCAATTTCAAAGGATAATTTAGTGACATGGGATGAAAACCAAGCTTTAATTTTCTGTTTTAGATCTTTCTACTATACAACCCTCCTGTATTATTTAAAAAACTCATTGAGAAGTACACTGTTTCTTCCCCTGACTCCAAATCAAGAAGTGGTACATAATGTATTGTTGTGTTCATTATGCGTCATTTTGCTCTTGACATTGTGGCCATCAAATATAGGGAAATTTACAACCTGGGAGGTCCAGCCATCCTGGCAGAAGTAAAGGACAAAGTATTATGTAATTCATCTCGTGCTCTGGCCTTTTATGACCAGACAGTGAGAAATACACTTACCAAAGTCAAAATAACCTTCTCTTTGAAAAATACACTTGTCCCTAGTTGCCAGAACCAGAAGCAGCCTCTTTCTTGATAATGGGGTGTATGTTGATGAAGTTTTGAGTATTTTATAATTGGCCATTAGTGTCCAAAATTAAGTTTCAATTAAAATTTGTGTTTATATTACTGGAGAAACAAAAAGAGTCTTCTGGAAATTAACATATTATTCAATCTACCACATAAATTGTAATAAGCTATATAGTTATTTGTTTAGGTTGTGTATTTGTTTCTTTGCGGTCAGTGTGCAGCTGTTCTGTTTCTTTTCTCTGTTCTGAAGCAGGTACATACTTGGTTGCTCCAGGTAGAAGGAGTCTGAGTGGGTATTTTTTGATCAGCACATTATGTCTGAGTTACTCCTCTGTAGCATGGTGATGTTGAGATACCTACAGAGGTTAGATAAGAACGTATGTATGCAGGCTAGAGCAATAGCACAGCAGGAAGGACACTTGCCTTGCATGCAGCCAACCCAGGTTCAATCTCTAGCATCCTATACAGTCCCTTAAGCACTGCCAGGAGCAATTCCTAAATGCAGAGCCAGGACTAACCTCTGAGCATCACTGGGTTGGGTGTGACCCAAAAAAAGCCAAAAGATAGAAAAAAAGAATGAACATATGAAAAATATTCTAATGCTTAATGCATTGAAAGAACATAAGAATTTTCCCCATTATTATTATTGCTGCTACTCCTGCTATTGCTAAGAATGGAAGTTCAGGAGACAGGAGATAATACAAGTGATAAGCATGTGTAAGACCCTGAATTTGGTTCCAAGTAGTGCACATATACCCCCCTAACCCAATCACTATCACTATCTTCCCGTTAATCATCTCTTTGCTAGAGCGGGCACCAGTAATATCTCCATATGTAGAACCCAAAAGGATCCGCTTGCTCCAGGAACATAAAGAGCCTCAAACACTTATATTAGGTCACGGGAATGACCTAATATAAATATTACTGGTATTTGGCATATCAAATACTACACGAGCAGCATGCCAGGCTTGCCGTGCGGGTGACATACTGTTGTAGTCACCTCTAAATAAAGCATTTATTGATAAACCGCTGGCCGCTTAGTGGCGCGCAAGCTGGGCTGTGATAGTCTGGTCTGCTGGGTGGAGTTGTGACAAGAAGGAAGTCCAGATGTGGAAAATAGCGGGCCCCATGGAGTAGGGAAGGGTGGTCTGGCTTGTTGGGAGGCTCAGCTGGGGTGGCAGGCCAGGGCTAGAACCCACCATGCCTCCAGGCGCCTCACGAGCACAGGGAGAGCAAGTAGCAGCTCTGCCCCGTGTCTGAGAGTCACTGGTTCAACATACCTAACCCAATATATCCAAATTATTCCTGGTAACCTCTGAGCGCCACTTATCTCAGTACTGTTGGCTGTGCAGGCACAAACTGAGCTTGCAGGGAGTGGCCCCAGGACCAAGTGCAGCCAGATAAGGCCCTTTAAAAATAATCAAAAGTATCATAGGAAACATGCATTTCCAAGTTGTTTGTATTCTCAGGCACTGCAAAAATAATGCTTTAGTCATTGACGGTCAATGTGTACTATGCTGAATATATATATAAATATATATGTATATATACATATATATATATATACACACACACACACATAACCACACACTTGTATCAACTTGTATCACTTGTATCATTTGTCTTCCCAATGTTCATCAATTCGCTAGAGTAGGCATCAGTAACATCTCCATATATCCTGTGACGTGCTAGTGTAGCCCAAGGGCATCTGCTCGCTCCAGGAACATGAAGCCCTTGTTCAAATCATTCCTCAGGTCATGGAAATGAGGTCTATAATTGTTACTGTTCTGTTCTGAAGCAAATAAGACATGGGTAGCTTGCCAGGCTCTGCTGTGTGAGTGGTATACTCTCAGTAGTAGGCTCTCAGTTTGTGCATTTACTAATGAACTGCACAGCTGCAAAGTGGCCATGTGCAATGGGGAAAGATTGGCTTTTCTCTTGGGTGGAGCTCTGACAAGCTGTGGAGGCTGATTGTTGAAAATGGCAGCCTTCATGGTGTGGGGGTTTCCTCTGGCTTCTTGCAAGTCTCTACTGGGATGGCGGGCCAGGGCTAAAACCTGCCTTCCTTCCTGGATGCCTCCTGATCAGGTGAGCACAGGGAGAGCCGGTAGCATCTCTGCCCTGTGTATCTGTGTCTCTGGTTCAAGCACACCCGGGCTTGAAATAGACTTTGCTGTAGGGGGGGGCTCTGATGAGCAAAGCTTGAGAAATATAAAAGAAATAATTTTTTTTAACCAAATGTAAAACCTAACTGATATAGGGGCCGGAGCAATAGCCCAGCGGGTAGGGCTTTTGCCTTGCACATTGGCCGGCCTGTGCTGGCCCGGGTTAGTTCCCCGGCATCCCATATGGTCTCTGAGCACCACCAGGAGTAATTCCTGAGTGCAGAGCCAGGAGTAACCTCTGATCATTGCTGGTGTGACCCAACAAGCAAAAAAAAAAACTTAACTGATATAGAAGGAATAAGAAGGCTGGTCAAGATAAGCCAAATTAGGCAAGCACGCAGGACATATGTTAATAACCATAACAAAGATATTTATTTTTCCTTTGTATTAGGTGTGATGGTCAGAGTTATGCTTCACACTGAACATTTAGGACCCACAAAATTGGCATGTGGTATAAAGAAACAGAAATTTCTTTTGTCCCATTGTGCAAAGTTTTGTACGATCCAAACCTCACAAGTTAGGTGAAAAATTCATGTATGTGTATATACATTCACATAAGTGTGAATATATGTGTGTGTCTATATATATACATATATATGTATATATATCACTTGATCACTTGAATCCCGTTATTCATCGATTTGCTCGAGCGGGCGCCAGTAACATTTCCATTGGACCCTATCACGTGCCAATGTAGCCCAATGGCATCTGGTTGATTTAGGAATATGAAGAGCCTCAAACCGTTCCTTCAGGGTCTAACAAGGAAGTCTGACCATCTTGTAGGTGGGCGGCCACGTGATCTTTTGACATCTCGTGGGATCCAGTCGGTAACAGCTCTAGTCCAGCAGTTGTCTCCAAATCGCATTACATGTCCAGCCCATCTGATTTTTGATGCCTTGGCAAACGAGACAGCATCCCTGATTCTGGAATAGCGACGGAGGTCAGAACTCCGGATTCCTTCACTCACTTGAGTGAGACGTGATATTCCAAGCATAGCTCTTTCGATGCCTCTCTGGGAGACCCGAATAGCATTCTCATCCTGCTTTCGTAGGGCCCAGGTCTCTGAGGCGTATGTTAATGCAGGGAGAACGGTGGAGTCGAAGAGATGTGCCCGGAGCCGGAGGTTCTTTGTCCTTTTTAGCTATTTCTTTGATGCCTTTGAAGGCATTCCATGCCACTCTCTTCCTCCTGCGCAGCTCAGGTTTTAGGTCGTTCATCATGTTGACTTCTCGACCTAGGTACACATAACTGCTGCATTCAGAGATGTTTGTTCCATTGAGAGTGAATGGGGCCTCTGGAACTAGTTCATTTCTCATGAATATAGTTTTCTTCAGATTCAGCTGTAGACCTACCTTTCCACATTCTCGGTCAAAGTCAGCCAGCATTTGTGCCGCTTGGCTAATGTTTGGTGTTATTAGAACAATGTCATCAGCAAAGCGGAGGTGGTGTAGTTGCTGACCATCTATCTTCACTCCCATTCATTCCCATTCTAATTGTCTCATAATGTTCTCGAGGGTGGCACTGAAGAGTTTTGATGAGATGGTATCTCCCTGTCAAACCCCTCTTTGACATCAATGATCACTTCTTTGTAGAATGGTGAGATCCTGGTGGTGAATGCGTAATACAGCTCACGAAGGATCTTGATGTATTGGGTTTGAACACCCTGTTTGACTAGGGCTTCGATGACTGCTTCAGTCTCCACAGAATCAAAGGCTTTCTGTAAATCAATGAACGTGAGACAGAGCGGCATCTTGTACTCCCTACAAACCTCAATGAGCTTGGTTACTGTGTGGATATGGTCGATTGTGCTGAATCCTTTCCGGAAACCTGCTTGCTCGCATGGTTGTCCTTCATCTAGTGTTCTGCTAATCCTGTTCAGGATGACTCATGTAAACAGCTTGTAGATGACAGACAACAGGCAGATGGGGCCATAGTTGCCGATGTCGTGAATGTCTCCCCTTCTTGAACAGTAGAACTGTCCTGCTGGTTTTCCATTGGAAGGGTACCTTGCATTCGGACAGGTAGCATGTGAAGAGCCGAGCTAGTGTATTGATGAGTACCGACCGGCAGATTCTTCAGGTGTTTGGGTCTGACTTTGTCTGGGCCTGGTGGTGTTCCCTTCTTTACCGACGAGATGGCATGTCGGATTTCAGAAGGGAGAACGTTGGGAATGACATATCCATCCTGTGGTTTTGGTATGTGGGCAGATGGATGTGGCTATCAAAGAGATTTGAGTAGAAGTCCTGCATAATCTTCTCCATTGCCTTTCTGGAAGATGTGATCGATCCATCAGGGTGTTGGAGGGCAGTCATCTTGGTCTTATAGTTGGCGAAGGACAGGCGGGCAGTGCGAATACTTTTCCGGCTTCTGCTGCATCTTCCAGTATTTCTGCTCTTCTGTCTTTGAGGTCTGCTTTTATCGCTTCTCTGCACTGTTTAGCAAGCTTGGACGTTAGCATTTGGTCTCCTGAGGCTCGCGCCTTGCCACGTTGGCGAATGAGCTCAAGAGTTTCTGAAGACAAGTGTCCTTTTGTGTCTTTCTCTCTCTCGGCATTCTTCGCACAATCATGGAGGTGCTGGACCAGTCGGTTGTATTCTTCATCGATGTCATCAATGATGGTATCTTCCCATGTTGCCGCAATGGTGCCAAAGAGTTCCCAGTTGGTGATCGTTCTGGGAGTTCTCTTCTTAAACTTTGCAGCTTTTTCTCCCCGTTGTGGGAAGTAGAATTTTGCACCGAAAGAGACGGTGGTCCAATCCTGTCTGGAATTTGGGGACGACAGCAACATCGGTCAGACAAAACCGTCGATTGAAGATGATGTGGTCAATTTCATTGTGGAACTGTCCGCCAGGAGATTCCCATGTCCAACGCTTCGCTTCAGCCTTCTGAAACTGTGAGTCCCCCATGAATAGTCTTGGTGGACGGGATGAACTCAGATAGTCTCTCACCCTGTTCGTTCCATTCTAGGCCATGGGTCCCGATGTGGAGTTCTTCAGCCGATCTTCTTGGTCCTATCTTGGCATTAAAATCACCGAGTATGATCTTGTAGAAGGTGTGATCTTTTTTATAGAACTCCTCCAATTCCATGTAGAATTTCTCAATTTCATCTTCTTTGTATGTGGATGTTGGAGCATAGACAATGAAGATAGAAATTGCTGGCAGTGGGCCACATCTCCTCAAGTGTAATCGTCCTATTCAGTTTGTTAGGCATTCAAATGAATCAATGTTGACAGCCATGTTCGTGTTGACAAGGACACCAACACCACCGACGCCGCTTTCATCACATGTTCCAAGGAAAAAATTCTTCTCCGGTGTCAAATACAGCATGATGCGACTGACGCCTCCTCGTCTCAGTCAGACCAATGATGTCGCACTTGATCTTTTGCGCTTGCAGCATCAGATCCTCAATATATGCTTCCGATGCCAGAGTATGTGCATTGAAAGTACAGACAGTCATTTTAGTCCTTCTTCGTTTTGGCAGCCTAGGACAGCCGTGAAATTTTATCAGGCACTGCTTGTTTGCCTTTCTACTGCTGCCATATTAAGGGCTCTTTCAGGGTCAGGAAAATAAACATTTTTGTTGCTGGATTTGGCATATCGAACACACATCGGACAGCTTGCCAGGCTCTGCCATGTGGGTGCTATATTCTTATTACTTTGTGGGGCTCTCTCAGAGGGGTGGGTAGAATATTTATGGTAATTTGAAGGTAAATTGCGCGGCAGCACAGCGGCTCAAGCAACGGGAAAGCTGGTTTCTGCTCTGCCGGGTGTACCTGTGTCTTAGGCTCAAGCATTCCTGGGTTCTGCTGAAGAAATGGGTAACGAGGAAACAATGAGACAGGAAACAAAGCTCTGCCATAGAGAGGGGATACAGTGCTATATAGTGTTTATATATAGTGTGTGCATATTATGCATAAGTATACCAATATGTATATATTTGTGTATATATTTGTATATATGTATATATAGTGTTTATATATAGTAACACTATATATAGTGTTATATATAGTATACAGAAAGTATCACTTGATCACTTGACATCCCGTTATTCATCGATTTGCTTGAGTGGGCCCCAGTAACATTTCCATTTGACCCTATCATGTGCCAGTGTAGCCCAATGGCATCTGGTTGCTTCAGGAATACAAGAGCCTCAAACCATTCATTCAGGGTCTTGACAAAGAAGTCTGACCATCTTGTAGGTGGGCAGCCACGAGATCTTATGACATCTCGTGGGATCCAGTCTGTAACGGTTCTAGTCCAGAGGTCATCTCCAAATCACATTACATGTCCAGCTCATCTGATTTTATTGATATATATAATATATAGTGTTTATATATCATATACACTATATACGCTATATACGCTATATATACTATATACACTATATACACTATACACACTATATACACTATATACTATATATAGTATGTGTGTGTATATATATACAGACATATATATACATATATATGCTAAGTCATAACGATGTAGTCTTGGGTCGGTAGGTTCTAATCTGATCACACAATAGCAAAACCACCTAACAACACATTTCTTAGAAAGTATCCTTGTTACATGGGTATATAGAAGAGGTTAAAAGGAAATGATGTTCTAGTTTTACATGTCTATACCATATAACATATATGAAGATAAGAATGTGTATTTCTATGTGTGTGTGTCTTTTTTACACTAGATGCCATATATATACATATATACATATATATACACACACACACACACACATATATATATATACACTGAAGGAGCATTGTTTAATTTCAGTGAAGTAAAGTTATTTACTTTAGTACTTTTTAGATATATACTTATATCTTCAGCTATTTACTTACATATGAGGGTAGAGAGAGATCCAAATACAATAGAAAATACAGTGTTCTGCAAAAAGAGAAAAGCCAAGAGTACAAATCTCAAGTTGAGATAGAGGCCCATCTCCAGGATGGTGAATGAGCTCTCCCTCCCTTTATATAGTTGGTTTATGGTTGGTTTTCTTCCAAGATGCCTTGGTCTAAAGTTATCTGCAAAAGGAAAAATAAATTTGGGTGTTGTCAAATTTAATAATAAAATATATTTAAATAAAATAAATTTATTTTATTATTTAAAATAAATAAAAATAAAAATAAATTTTATTTTATTAAAATAAATAAAATTTATTTTATTATTTAAAATAAATGAATAACAATAAAATAAATTTAAAAATAAATTTGGGGTTTGTCAAGTTTCTTTATTTGGGAAAAAGTGTTTCACTCTTGAAGGTCCTTCCATAATTTTATTACAATCTTTTTTTAAAAAATTTTTTATTATACCACCGTGAAACATACAATTACAAAGGTGTTCATAATTGGTTCTTGGTAATTCAGTATACCAGCACCCATCCCTCCACCAGTGCCCCATTTCCACCACCAATGTACCCCACCCCCTCCCGCCCACCCCCATGCTGCCTTAATAGCAGGTACCCCAGTTTCTCTCTCTTCTCTCTCTGTCTCTCTCTCTGTCTCTGCATCTCTCTCTCCTCTTATTTTACACATTGTGGCTAGCCCTGAAGATATTTAGAGTTTATCACTTAAGTCTCTTTGTGTATATTCAATGGTGAGTTTTAATCTGCCATTACCATTTCCCACATTTAGTAAAACACTGGTATCTATTTATGTCCTATTAATGAATGCAGTCATTCTATATCTGTCCCTTTCCTTCTGACTCATTTCACTCAGCATGATAGACTCCATGTCCATCCATTTGCAGGTAAATTTCATAATTTCATCTTTTCTGACAGCCGCATAGTATTCCATAGTGTAGATGAACCACAGTTTCTTTAGCCAGTCCTCTGTTCTCGGGCATTTAGGTTGTTTCCAGATTCTAGCTATAGTGAATAGCGCAGAGATGAATAAAGAAGTACAGATAGTGTTTCTGCTATGTGTTTTTCGGTCTCTCGGGTATATTCCCAGGAGTGCTATTGCTGGATCAAATGGGAGCTCAATATCTAGTTTTCGGAGGAATGCCCATATTGTTTTCCAAAAGGGCTGGACCAGTCGGCACTCCCACCAGCAGTGGATGAGAGTCCCTTTTTCCCCACATCCACGCCAGCACCGGTTGTTCTTGCTGTTTTGGATGTGTGCCAGTCTCTGTGGTGTGAGATGGTACCTCATTGTTGTTTTGATTTGCATCTCCCTGATGATTAAAGATGAAGAACACTTTTTCATATGCCTTTTGGCCATTCGAATTTCTTTTTTTTTGGAAGCTTCTGTTCATTTCTTCTCCCCATTTTTTGATGGGGTTGGCTGTTTTTTTCTTGTGGAGTGCTACCAGTGCCTGATATATCCTGGATATTAACCCCTTGTCAGATGGGTATGGGGTGAATATCCTTTCCCACTCTGTGGATTGTCTTTGTATCTTGGTCACCATTTCTTTTGAGGTGCAGAAGCTTTTTAGTTTTATATAATCCGATTTGTTTATCTTTGCTTCCATTTGCTTGGTCAGTGGTTTGTCGTCTTTAAAGATACTTTTCATTTCGATGTCGTAGAGCGTTTCTCCTATGTTTTCTTCGATGTACCTTATAGATTCATGTCTGATGTTGAGATCTAGAATCCATTTTGATCTGACTTTTGTGCATGGCATTAGAAGGAGGTCTAAGTTCATTTTTTTTACATGTAGCTGCCCAGTTTTCCCAGCACCATTTGTTAAAGAGGCTTTCTTTGCTCCACTTAATATTTTTGCTCCTTTATCGAAGATTAAGTAGTTGTATATTTGAGAATGTGTTTCAGGGTACTCAGTTCTATTCCATAGGTCTACAGGTCTGTCTCTATACCAATACCACACTGTCTTAATTACAACTGCTCTGTAGTAGAGCTTGAGGTTGGGGAAAGTGATACCTCCCATCTTCTTTTTCCCAAGGATTGCTTTAGCTATTCGTGGAGTTTTATTATTCCATACAAATTTCAGGAGGGTTTGTTCAATTTCTTTGAAGAACATCATGGGTATCTTTATAGGGACCACATTGAATCTGTATAAAGCTCTAGGAGTATTACCATTTTGATAATGTTAATCCTTCTGATCCATGAGCAGGGAATATGTCTCCATTTCCTCAGGTCTTCTTTTATTTCCTGAAATAACGTTTTGTAGTTTTCTTTGTAGAGATCCTTTGCATTCTTTGTCAAACTGATTCCTAGGTATTTGATTTTCTGCAGCGCAATTGTGAATGGGATAGTTTCTTTAATGTCCCTTTCTTCTCTTTCGCTGTTTGCATATAGGAAGGCCATTGACTTTTGGGTATTGATTTTGTACCCTGCTACTCTGCTATAGGAATGTATTATTTCTAGGAGCCTCTTGGTAGAGAGTTTTGGGTTTTCCAGGTATAATATCATGTCATCTGCAAATAGTGATAACTTGGCTTCTTCCCTTCCTATCTGGATGCCCTTAATGTCTTTTTCTTCCCTGATTGCTATGGCAAGTAATTCCAGTACTATACTGAATAGAAGTGGTGAGAATGGGCAGCCTTGTCTTGTCCCTGATCTTAAGGGGAAGGCTTTCAGTTTTTCCCCATTGAGAATGATGCTCTCTGTGGGCTTGTAGTAGATGGCCTGGATTATCTTGAGGAAGGTTCCTTCAATCCCCATTTTACGGAGAGCTTTCATCATGAACGGGTGTTGAATCTTGTCAAATGCCTTCTCTGCATCTATTGATATGATCATATGGTTTTTTATTTTTCTTTTGTTGATATGATGTATTATGTTGATTGACTTGCGGATGTTGAACCATCCTTGCATTTCCGGGATGAATCCCACTTGGTCATGGTGTATAATCTTTTTGATGACTCTTTGGATTCTATTTGCTAGTATTTTGTTGGAGATCTTAGCATCTGTATTCATCAGGGAGATTGGTCTGTAGTTTTCCTTTTTTGGCATCTTTGTCTGCTTTGGATATCAGGGTGATATGTGCCTCCAGAAAAAGCTATTTGGGAGTGTTTCTGTTTCTTCAATTTGCCGGAAGAGCTTTAAAAGAATTGGGAGTAGGTCCTCTTTAAAGGTTTTGTAGAATTCACTGGTGAATCCATCTGGACCTGGGCTTTTGTGTTTGGGGAGACTTTTGATTACCGATTCTATTTCCTCGATGGAGATAGGTTTGTTGAGGTATTCCAAATCTTCTTGTTGCAGACTTGGGAAGCTATAGGAATTCAGGAATTTGTCAATTTCTTCTAGGTTTTCTTGTTTCGTGGCATACAGGCTCTCATAGTAATCTCTGATGATCTTTTGAATTTCTGTGGTTTCAGTTGTGATGTCCCCGTTTTCATTTATGATTCTATTTATTTGGGTCTCTCTATTTTCCTTTTTCTTACATGTCTTGCAAGTGGTTTGTCAATCTTGTTTTATTTTTTCAAAGAACCAGCTTTTGGTTTCCGTTGATTTTCTGGATTGTTTTTTGACATTCCATCTCATTGATTTCTGCTCTAAGTTTTATTATTTCTTTCTTTCTGCTTGGGTTGGGTTCCTTTTGTTGATCACTCTCTAAAATATTAAGTTGTGAAGTCAGACAGTTTATGATGGCTTTTTCTTCTTTTCTGATGAATGCTTGAAGAGCTATGAACTTGCCTCTTAACACTGCTTTTGCTGTATCCCACAAGTTCTGGTAATTCGTGTCTTCAGTCTCATTTGTTTCCAGGAATCTTG
>JAJIBD010026293.1:0-238895 GCA_021461705.1 Cryptotis parvus
TAAGCCCAGGCAATAATGTGAAGAAAGATCAGAGGCATTTTTTATGAAGTTTTATTTTTTTAAATTTTTTATTATACCACCGTGAAACATACAATTACAAACGTGTTCATAATTGGTTCTTGGTAATACAGTATTCCAGCACCCATCCCTCCACCAGTGCCCCATTTCCACCACCAATGTACCCCTCCCCTCCCCCACCCCCCAGGCCGCCTTAATAGCAGGTACCCCAGTTTCCTCTCTTTCTCTCTCTCTCTCTCTGTCTCTGCATCTCTCTCCCTCTTATTTTACACATTGTGGCTAGCCCTGCAGATATTTAGAGTTTATCACTTAAGTCTCTTTGTGTATATTCAGTGGTGAGTTTTAATCTGCCATTACCATTTCCCATATTTAGTAAAACACTGGTATCTATTTATATCCTATTAATGAATGCAGTCCTTCTATATATGTCCTTTTCCTTCTGACTAATTTCACTCAGCATGATAGACTCCATGTCCATCCATTTGCAGGTAAATTCTCATAATTTCATCTTTTCTGACAGCCGCATAGTATTCCATAGTGTAGATGAACCACAGTTTCTTTAGCCAGTCCTCTGTTCCTCGGGCATTTAGGTTGTTTCCAGATTCTAGCTATAGTGAATAGCACAGAGATGAATAAAGAAGTACAGATAGTGTTTCTGCTATGTGTTTTTCGAGTCTCTAGGTATATTCCCAGGAGTGCTATTGCTGGATCAAATGGGAGCTCAATATCTAGCTTTCGGAGGAATGCCCATATTGTTTTCCAAAAGGGCTGGACCAGTCGGCACCCCACCAGCAGTGGATGAGAGTCCTTTTCCCCACATCCACGCCAGCACCTGTTGTTCTTGCTGTTTTGGATGTGTGCCAGTCTCTGTGGTGTGAGATGGTACCCTCATTGTTGTTTTGATTTGCATCTCCCTGATGATTAAAGATGAAGAGCACTTTTCATATGCCTTTTGGCCATTCGAATTTCTTCTTTTTTGGAAGCTTCTGTTCATTTCTTCTCCCCATTTTTGATGGGGTTGGCTGTTTTCTTCTTGTGGAGTGCTACCAGTGCCTGATATATCCTGGATATTAACCCCTTGTCAGATGGGTATTGGGTGAATATCCTTTCCCACTCTGTGGATTGTCTTTGTATCTTGGTCACCGTTTCTTTTGAGGTGCAGAAGCTTTTCAATTTTATATAATCCCATTTGTTTATCATTTGCTTCCATTTGCTTGGTCAGTGGTGTGTCGTCTTTAAAGATACTTTTCGTTTCGATGTCGTAGAGCGTTTCTCCTATGTTTTCTTCGATGTACCTTATAGATTCATGTCTGATATCGAGATCTAGAATCCATTTTGATCTGACTTTTGTGCATGGCGTTAGAAGGAGGTCTAAGTTCATTTTTTACATGTAGCTGCCCAGTTTTCCCAGCACCATTTGTTGAAGAGGCTTTCTTTGCTCCACTTAATATTTTTTGCTCCTTTATCGAAGATTAAGTGGTTGTATATTTGTGAGTGCGTTTCAGGATACTCAGTTCTATTCCATAGGTCTACGGGTCTGTCTCTATACCAATACCACACTGTCTTAATTACAACTGCTCTGTAGTAGAGCTTGAGGTTGGGGAAAGTGATACCTCCCATCTTCTTTTTCCCAAGGATTGCTTTAGCTATTCGTGGGGGTTTTATTATTCCATACAAATTTCAGGAGTGTTTGTTCAATTTCTTTGAAGAACATCATGGGTATCTTTATAGGGACCGCATTGAATCTGTATAAAGCTCTAGGGAGTATTACCATTTTGATAATGTTAATCCTTCCAATCCATGAGCAGGGAATGTGTCTCCATTTCCTCAGGTCTTCTTTATTTCCTGAAGTAACGTTTTGTAGTTTTCTTTGTAGAGATCCTTTACATTCTTTGTCAAACTGATTCCTAGGTATTTGATTTTCTGCGGTGCAATTGTGAATGGGATAGTTTCTTTAATGTCCCTTTCTTCTCTTTCGCTGTTTGCATATAGGAAGGCCATTGACTTTTGGGTATTGATTTTGTACCCTGCTACTCTACTATAAGAATGTATTATTTCTAGGAGCCTCTTGGTAGAGAGTTTTGGGTTTTCCAGGTATAATATCATGTCATCTGCAAATAGTGATAACTTGGCTTCTTCCCTTCCTATCTGGATGCCCTTAATGTCTTTTTTTTTTCCCTGATTGCTATGGCAAGTACTTCCAGTACTATATTGAATAGAAGTGGTGAGAGCGGGCAGCCTTGTCTTGTCCCTGATCTTAAGGGGAAGGCTTTCAGTTTTTCCCCCATTGAGAATGATGCTCACTGTGGGCTTGTAGTAGATGGCCTGGATTATCTTGAGGAAGGTTCCTTCCAATCCCCATTTTACGGAGAGCTTTTATCATGAACGGGTGTTGAATCTTGTCAAATGCCTTCTCTGCATCTATTGATATGATCATATGGTTTTTATTTTTCTTTTTGTTGATATGATGTATTATGTTGATTGACTTGCGGATGTTGAACCATCCTTGCATTCCCGGGATGAATCCCACTTGGTCATGGTGTACAATCTTTTTGATGACTCTTTGGATTCTATTTGCTAGTATTTTGTTGAAGATCTTAGCATCTGTATTCATCAGGAGATTGGTCTGTAGTTTTCCTTTTTGTGACATCTTTGTCTGCTTTGGGTATCAGGGTGATATGTGCCTCGTAAAAGCTATTTGGGAGTATTTCTGTTTCTTCAATTTGCCGGAAGAGCTTAAAAAAGAATTGAGAGTAGGCCCTCTTTAAAGGTTTTGTAGAATTCACTGGTGAATCCATCTGGACCTGGGCTTTTGTGTTTGGGGGAGACTTTTGATTACCGATTCTATTTCCTCGATGGAGATAGGTTTGTTGAGGTATTCCAAATCTTCTTGTTGCAGACTTGGGAAGCTATAGAGAATTCAGGAATTTGTCCATTTCTTCTAGGTTCTCTTGTTTTGTGGCATACAGGCTCTCATAGTAATCTCTGATGATCTTTTGAATTTCTGTGTTTTCAGTTGTGATGTCCCCGTTTTCATTTCTGATTCTATTTATTTGGGTTCTCTCTTTTCCTTTTCTTACAAGTCTTGCAAGTGGTTTGTCAATCTTGTTTATTTTTTCAAAGAACCAGCTTTTTGGTTTCGTTGATCTTCTGGATTGTTTTTTGACATTCCATCTCATTGATTTCTGCTCTAAGTTTTATTATTTCTTTCTTTCTGCTTGGGTTGGGCTCCTTTTTGTTGATCACTCTCTAAGATCTTAAGTTGGGAAGTCAGACTGTTTATGATGGCCTTTTCTTCTTTTCTGATGAATGCCTGAAGAGCTATGAACTTGCCTCTTAACACTGCTTTTGCTGTATCCCACAAGTTCTGGTAATTCGTGTCTTCAGTCTCATTTGTTTCAAGGAATCTTTGGATTTCCTCTTTGATTTCTTTTATGACTTGCTGGTTGTTCAGCAGTGAGCTTTTTAGTTTCCAGGTACTTGGTATTGGTCTCCGTTTTTGTGTACAATTAATTTCTATTTTCAGTGCACAATGGTCTGAAAAAATAGTTGGCACAATTTCTATCTTCTTGATTTTATGGAGGTATGATTTATGGCTCAGCATGTGATCTATTTTGGAGTATGTTCCATGTGCACTGGAGAAGAAAGTGTATTCAGCTTTTTGGGGATGAAATGCCCTGTATATGTCTACCAGCCCTCTTTCTTCCATCTCTTCTTTTAGGGCCAGTATTTCCTTGGTAAGTTTCAATCTTGTTGATCTATCCAGGATTAATAGAGCAGTGTTGAAGTCTCCAACTACAATTGTGTTGCTGTCAATGTCTTCTTTGAAGTCTATTAGTAGTTGTTTTAGGTATTTTGCTGGCCCCTCGTTGGGTGCATATATGTTTAATAGCGTGATTTCTTCCTGATATATGCATCCCTTGACTATTAAGAAGTGACCTTCACTGTCCCTTCTGACCTTCTTCAGCCTGAAGTCTATGTTGTCAGATACCAGTATAGCTACCCCAGCCTTTTTTGGATGGGTTGTTTGAATGAAGGATTGTTTTCCAGCCTTTTTATTTTGAGCCTGTCTTTGCTCCGATTGTTCAGGTGTGTTTCTGAACACCTGAAGGCAGCAGAATGTCGGATTCAATTTTGTGATCCATTTTGCCACTCTGTATCTCTTAACTGGTGCATTTAGACCATTGACATTGAGAGAGATTATTGTCATGGGATTTTGTGCCATCTTTCTGTATAGGTTGGTTGTTCTTTTGGGTTATGTCTCGTCTTATAGTAGATCATTCAGCCCTTCTTTTTAAGGTTGGTTTTGATTTTACAAAGTTCCTAAGCTGTTGTTTATCCAAGAAGTTGTATATCTGTCCTTCAAATCTGAGTGAGAGTTTAGCTGGATAAAGAATTCTTGCTGAGGCATTCATTTCATTAAGTTTTTTACTATATCCCACCACTGCCTTCGGGCTTGGAGGGTGTCTTCTGAGAAGTCTGCTGAAAGTCGAATGGATGCTCCTTTGTATACAATTTCCTTCTTTGATCTTGCTGCCTGAAGAATTCTGTCTCTGTCTATGGCATCCATTACTTTGACTAGGTTGTGTCTTGGGGTCTTTCTATTGGGGTCTCTTCTTGCTGGTATGCGTCGGGCTTCTTGGATCTGGATGCCTTCATCCTTTAACTCGGGAACTTTTCAGACAGGATGTTTTTAACTGTTTTAATTTCCTTGGGGTTACTTTCCTGTCCCTCTGGGACTCCGATGATTCTTATGTTGTTCCGCCTGGCTTCATCCCATTGTTCTCTGTTCAGTTGCTGATCCATTTTCCGATCTTTTTCCATCTTATGTAGTTCTCTGAGTGCTTTCTGCAGCTCATCTTCAGTCTCACTGATTCTCTCTTCCGCTGCTGTCATCCTACTGTTTAGAGCCCCGGATTGTGTTTTTTCATTTCATCTACTGAGTTTTTACGCGATAATATTTCTCTTTGCATGGTTCTCATTTCTGCTCTCATTTCCTCCCGTAGTTTATTGACTTCCCCTTTCAACTGCTTCGTTTATGTTCTCCTGTATTTTATTGGACATCTGCTCAATTTTTTCGTTTAGCTCCTTAAACATCCTACCAATTTCTTCTATAATTTCATTGTCAGAGATATCATGCACATCTGCATTCTTTTTTGAGTCTTCATGGTTGATTCCTTCATCTGTTCTTCGAGCTGGGGATCTGCGTTGTTTTCCCATGGTGTTGCGGTGTTCAGGGATAGATTCCTCTAGTGTACTGTTTCTTTTTTTCTTGAGGGTATTACCTTCCCTGAGATGCAGACAGGCCGGTGTGAGAGTTCAAAATGATGGTTTACTTCCGGTTCCGCTCGGACTTCTGGGGGTTGTAGTTCCACCTTCTGCTGAGACCTGGGGCTCTACCGTGAACCCCAGGCGCCTGCCTGGCCAGCCGCACACCCCCCAGAGGCATTTTCTTTACCCAACTTTATACTCTAAAACTATCATAATCTTAGTTTCATGTAGTCCCATATGTTTATCTTTTCTTCTAGTTGCTTTGTTAGTGATGTTTCATCTTTGAAGATGCCTTTAGCTTCAATGTCATGGAGGGTTTTTCCTATATTTTCTTCAATGTACTTTATGGATTCAAGTCTGATATTGAGATCTTTAATCCATTTTGATCTGATTTTTTGTGCATGGTGTTAGACACAGGTCCAAATTCATTCTTTTTACATGTTGCTGCCCAGTTTTCCCAACACCACTTATTGAAGAGGCTTTCCTTACTCCATTTTAGACTCGTTGCACCTTTATCAAAGATTAAATAATCATGTGTTTGAGGTTGGGTGTCAGGATACTCAATTCTATTCCATAGGTCCACGGGTCTGTTTTTTATTCCAATACCATGCTGTTTTAATTACTACTGCCTTGTAGTACAGTTTGAAGTTGGGTAAGGTGATGCCTCCCATCTTCTTTTTCCCGAGGATTGCTTTAGCTATCCTTGGGGCTTTATCGTTCCATACAAATTTCAGGATTGTTTGGTCAATTTCTTTGAAGAATGTCATGGGTATCCTTATAGGGATTGCATTGAATCTGTACAGAGCTCTAGGGAGTATTACCATTTTGACAATGTTGATTCTCCCCATCCATGAGCAGGGAATATGTTTCCATTTCCTTGTGTCCTCTTTTATCTCTTGGAGCAGTGTCTTGTAGTTTTCTTTATACAGGTCCTTTACACACTTGGGTAAGTTGATTCCTAGGTATTTGATTTTCTGTGGCACAATTGTGAATGGAATTGTTTCCTTAATATCCCTTTCTTCTCTTTCATTATTTGTATATAGGAAAGCCACCGACTTTTGTGTGTCAAAAGAAACAGTGACTAAGATACAAAAGCAGTCCACAGAATGGGAAAGAATATTCACCCAATACCCATCTGATAAGGGGTTAATATCCAGAATATATCAGGCACTGGTATAACTTTACAAGAAGAAAACAAACAACCTCATCAAAAAATGGGGGAGAAGAAATGAACAGAAACTTCAGCAAGGAAGAAATTCGAATGGTCAAAAAACATTTGAAAAAATGCTCATCATCACTAATCATCAGAGAGATGCAAATCAAAACAACAATGAGATACCACTTTATACCACAGAGACTGGCACATATTCAAAAGAACAAGAACAACAAGTGCTGGCGTGGGTGTGGGGAAAAGGGGACACTCATCCATTGTTGGTGGGAATGCCGGCTGGTACAGCCTTTCTGGAAAAACAATATGGACTTTCCTCCAAAGACTAGAAATTGAACTCCCATTTGACCCAGCCATACCACTCCTGGGAATCTACTCTGGGAAGCCAAAAATACGCTGCAGAAACACCATCCCTACTTTTATGTTCATAGCAGCATTATTCACAATAGCCAGAATCTGGAAGCAACCAGAGTGCCCGAAAATCGATGACTGGATAAAAAAGCTTTGGTACATCTACACAATGGAATACTATGCAGCGGTTAGGAAAAATGAAGTTATAAAATTTGCCTACAAATGGATGGACATGGATAAGATTATGTTGAGCGAAATTAGCCAGAAGGAGAGAGACAGATACAGAATGACTGCATTTATCTGCATAACATAAATATATAGGTACATATTATTATACCAATATCCAAGGTCAAGTGAAACATATATCAGGAGGTCCTGTCAAAGGTGGAAATTATCACAAACGTGTGGGATTCAGAGGCTAGGTAAGACAGAAATGGAACAGTGTGCTAACAATTGTTGAGGTACTAATGCCAACCTAGAACTGAGCATTAAATAAAGGCAAAAAGATACACATGACAACCCTTTAATGTATGTTCTGTAATCCATGGTCTGGAGGGGAAGGAAAGAAAGAGAGAGAAATGGAAAGAAATCAAGAACCTGCCATGGAGCAGGGCTGGGGAGGGGGGGGGAACTGGGGATGTTGGTGGTGGGAGATGGGCACTGGTAGCGGGATGGGTGCTGCAACACTGTTTGACCAAAACCCAAATATGAACTTTTTAATTGTATATCTTTGTAATTTTAAAAATAAAAAAATTTAAAAAAAAAATAAAACTAGCATAATCAAAACGGTACAGTGTCAGGGGATGCTGCTGGGGTCCCCAACAGTATCAAGACAGAAGTTGTCTTCTACTTCCAAGGTTGACGAGGCAATGGATGAAAACTCCCGAGTTCAGCGCAGTTCCAAAAAAGCTTTTAATAGTACAAAAGCTCTAACACCACAATCCAATATAATGAAAGAACTCTAGCTCTGGTCTTAACTTAGACCATACACAAGAGACCAAGTATCCCACCAAAGAGAGAGGATCTCACCCCAGAGGAATTCTACCCAAAAGAAGGAGCAAGAAAAAAGGGGCAGGGGCTTTAAGTCAGTCCCCTTATATACACCAAACTAATCCTATCTGTGGACAGGGAGGGTCCTTTCAACAAAGAACCCTAAACAGAGTGTAGAAGGGTGGTGCTACACCTTATTACAGGTATAAACAAAGGAGTATGCCAAGGACTAATCCCTTCTTCTGAGATTATCCCTTATGTAAAACACTGGAGAGAGGGGAGGGGCTGATAACACATCTTAATTTCATGGGCTTCATTTAATCTAGATGGTACCCACAAGGCCCTTCTTATTTATTATCTGCACCAGGGTGATTCTGAATATCTTGTTCTCTGTATACTAAAAGGGTCACACTCGCATTCTTGAGAGCAAACTAGTATGATCCTTCCTCTAATCTTAAAGATAGTCTCAATGTAGCCAGGGTGGTAATCTCTTGGTAAATTCTTACTGTTCCACACTGGGTGCAGTGGGTATAAAGAGGAGCTGTGCCCAAACTAGAAAACATAGAAGTCTTAGTAGATGTATAAGTCAGAAGTTACTCAGAGTCAAGGTGACTTCTGAACTGCCACACCCTCTAGCAGTGTTTCCATAGAAGAGAGAGATCTCATTAGAATGAACCTTGGCTTAAGAACATGTAAGTAGTTTAAACTGTGAGTTGGTAAAACAGCAAAGTTCCCAAACTAGCTAAACCTGTCATCCAACAGTGCAGTACTAGAATAACGACCTATTTGTAGATAATTTGCATAGAATTGAGATTTCATAGACAGATGCTCAAGTATATAGCATAATACAGATATATAAGACAACTATCTTCAACAGAGGATCCTGGCGTATGAACTAGAACAAGGAAAGATTGACAAAAACTGCTGGGAAAACTGGTTACGGACATGCAAAGAGATTAACTTGGATCCCTTTATCACAAAATATACAAAAATTAATTAAAAAGTATCCCAGATGAGTTATTTGGTGAGTAACTTGCCTTGCACATGACTGAGAAGCCTAGATTCCCAGCATAGTTGACTGAAGACATTTTAAAGCAAACTATTTAAAAGTAAATACTAATTGAAAGCATGATTTTATATAAATATAGCTATTTTTTAATTCTATGGATTGGTCACATCATTGAGCCATGTTACAGATACGTCCTCTTTTTAAAAAAACAATTTAATATTAATTGTGCATTTCTGTAGATAATGTGATTTCACAAGCTTTGTTAATGATGCCTACTAGTTTTCTTATTCTTTTCATGACAGTTGTTTCACTAACATTTTCATGTTATCAATAATTATTAAGATTATATTTGCTGAGTATCAATAACTGAAAAATGCAAAATTTGTGAACAAGACAATGGAATGTATTTTCAGTTTTCTGATATGTTGGAGGACAGGTTTAGCTAACCTGGGAGCTTTGTTGTTTTGCCCACTCCCAGCTTAATCTATTTAAGCCAAGGTTCATTCTAATGAGAACTCTTTCACTGTATCACTGTATCACTGTCTTCCCGTTCATCATATATTTGCTGGAGCGGGCCTCAGTAACATCTCCATATGACCTGTCTCATGCTAGTAGAGCCCAAGGGCATCTGCTTGCTCCAGGAACATAAAGAGCCTCAATCCATTCTGGAATGAGGTCTATAATTGTTACTGGTATTTGGCATATCAAATACAACACGGGTAGCTTGCCAGGCTCTGCCGTGCGTAGCATACTCTTGTAGTCATCTCTAAGACCAGCATTTATTGATGAACCGAGCCGGGCTGTGATAGGCTGGTCTGCTGGGTGGAGTTCTGACAAGATAGAAGTCCGGATGTGGAAAATGGAGGCCCTCATGGAGTGGGGAAGTCGCTCTCGCTTATTGCAAGGCTCTGCTGGGGTGGCGGGCCAGGGCTAGTACCCCGTCATCCCTCCTGGGCGCCTCATGAGCATGAGACCTCTCTTCTATGTAAACACTGCTAGAGGGTGTGACAGTTACAGAAGTCACCTTGACTGAATAACTTCTGACTTATACATCTACTAAGGCTTCTATGTTTTCTAGATTGGGCACAGCTCCTCTTTATACCCACTGCACACAACATGGGACAGTTAGAATTTACCAGGAGACTACCATCCTGGCTATGTTGAGACTATAGGAAGACTATAGGAAGGATCATACTAGTTTGCTCTAAGCAGGCGAGTGTGGCCCTTTCAGTACATGAGAACAAGATACTCAGAATCACCCTGGTGCAGATAATAATAAGAAGGACCTTGTGGGTACCATCTAGATTACATGGAGCTCATGAAATTAAGATGTATTACTTTTATATCAGCCCTCTCTCTCTCCAGTGTTTTACATAAGAGATAATCTCAGGATTAGTCCTTGGCATAACCTTTGTTTATACCTGCAATAGGGTGTGGCACTAAACTCTGTTTAGAGTTCTTTGTTGATAAGACCCTCCCTGGATTACTTTGGTGTATATAAGGGGACTGACTTGAGGTCGCTTTGGCCTTTTCGCTTCGGCTTTTGGCTCCTGTGGCTTTTGGCTTTTGGCTTTTTTGCTCTTTGGCCTTTTGCTCCTTCTTCTGGGTAGGGACTCAGCTCGGGTGAGATCCTCTCTCTTTGGTGGGAGACTTAGGCTCTTTTGTATGGTCTAAGTTTGGATCAGAGCTAGAGTTTGTTCATTATATTGGAGTGCTGTGGAAGAGCTTTTGTACTATTAAAAGCCTTTTTGGAACTGCACCGAACTTCGTGAGTTTTCATCCATTCTCCGGGCATCCTCGGAGGTAGAAGAGATCTTCTGTCCTGACACTGTTGGGGGACCCCAGCGGCTTCACCGACACTGATAGACTACTGAACATTGCTTCTAATGTGTCTGAGCCACCATCTTAATCAAACACTCTGAAGGTCATAACACATTTGAATATGTATTCCAATGATAAAGTCCAAAATTGTGTAAACAAAAATGCTCAAATTTTATACTTCCAATGCCTTTAATTTCTCAAATGGTCCTTGGAAAACACAGTGGTTTAATATTCCACTTGTGAAAACTCAATTTCTATTATCTTCTTTTTAACACATAGATAATACAAGAGGTAAGGCACTGACCTTGCTTGTGGACAGTCCTAGTTGCAATCCCAGCACTGATCCTCTAAGCACCACCAGGGTCAATTCTGAACCCAGAGTCTGACCACTACTGGGTGTGCTTCCAGTATTACAAAAAGAAAATGAAACATTTTTAAGTTTTTATCCAAAAAGGAAATTTAAAATTGTAAAGTTTAACTTATTACTTTGAAAAACATATTCTCTGAATTTATAAGTTGCTTTGAATGAAGACAAGCTATAATTTAGGTTTATAGTAGCATTAAATTTAACTTCTTCCTGACCTGTTTGAGAACCCTTAAGAGGAAAATCATTGATATACTCCATGCTTTTGTAAGAGTACTTTTTTTTCTTTCTCTTGGGTTGTAGGAAAAAAATGGGTTAGAAATATATAATAGCTCCTAACAGCTAGTCACTGCCTGTTTAACGCTGTCAGTTGAAATGAGGCTGAAAAAAGGACTCAGTGTGAAAATCTGCTGAGGAAGAACCTGGTGTGCACTTTAAATGCACCTTTCTGTTTTTTAATATTACTCATGTGCAGCCATATAAGTAGCATTTTTTGAGATATATATCTTAGAAAAAAGTAGCAAAGCATATAATATTTTGTTTTTCCATTTTGGCATCCCTAATTATAGATAAGCTAGTTAGAAAGCTAATTTAGATATCACTGAATAAAATTCCCTATCCTTTTAAAAGACTGAGACTTTCAGTCTAACAGATTGTGCTAGTTTCTAATTACACACATTCTTAAATATTTATAATAATAAACCATTTGAATTGTCATGAGTGATGCTATAACATTTTTTTTTCAACACAGGAATCCAAATAGCCTGTAATATTCAACTGGAAATAGCAAGAGACTAAAAATTTGTAAGTTAAATGTTTGATGAACTTGTTTGTAGCAGTATGAAAGCAGATTTCATTTTCCTTTTATTAGTGATGCAGAGGAACTTTTCATATGCATTTTGGCCATTTGTATGTTTTCTGAGGAAGTTTCTGTTTGTTTCTTCTCTCCATAATAGCCAAAATTTGGAATCAACCCAAGTGCCCAAATACAAATGACTGGGTATAGAAAATGTGGTACATATACACAATGGAATAGAACAGGGTCATAAGATGCATTTTCCTGCTATATGGATAGATCTAGAGAGTATCATGCTGAGTGAAGGTAGTTATAGAGAGAGGGACAAACACATGATCTTTCTCATATGCGTGTCAGAGAGCCGCTCGTGTTCCCAACAGTATCAGAACAGAAGTTGTCTTCTAACTCTGAGGCTACCGGGAACAGATGAAAACTCATGAGTCCGGTGCAGTTCCAAAAAGACTTTAAATAATACAAAAGCTCTAACACCGCAACCCAAATAATGAAAGAACTCTAGCTCTGGTCAGAAGTTAGACCATACACAAGAGCTCAACTCTCCCACCAAAGAGAGAGAATCTCACCTGAGAGGAGTTCTACCCAAATGAAGGGGAAGAAAAGAGGGGCAGGGACCTCAAGTCAGTCCCCTTATTTACACCAAAGTAATCCTATCTGTGGACAGGGAGGGTCCTGTCAACAAAGAACCCTAAACAACTTGTAGACGGGTGGTGCCACATCCTATTATAGGTAGAAGCAAAGGAGTATGCCAAGGACTAATCCCTTCTTCTGAGATTATCTCTTATGTAAAATACTGGAAAGAGAGAGAAGGGGCTGATATAAAGTAATACATCTTCATTTAATGGGCTTCATGTAATCTCGATGGAGCCCTCAAGGTCGTTCTTATTTATTATCTGCACCAGGGTGACTCTGAGTATCTTGTTATCCATATAATGAAAGGGTCACACTTGCCTGTGTGAGGGCAAACTAGTATGATCCTTTCTATAATCTTAAACGACTGTCTCAGCATAGCCAGGGTGGAAGTCTCCTGGTAAATTCTAACTGTTCCACACTGGGCACAGTGGGTATAAAGAGGAACTGTGCCCAATCTAGATATATAGAAGTCTTAGTAGATGTAACAAGTCAGAAGTAGTCTTAGTAGTCTTAGTAGATGTATAACAAGTCAGAAGTTATTCAGAGTCAAGGTGACTTCTGTAACTGCCACACCCTCTAGCAGCAGTGTTTACATAGCAAAGAGATCTCATTAGAATAACTTTGGCTTATCAACATGTAAGTAGATTAAGCTGTGAGTGGATAAAACTGCAAAGCTCCCAAACTAGCTAAACCTTTCATCCAACATATGCGGAATATAAAGAAATATCAAGGGCTTGGTAGCATATAGGGCACTTGCCTCGCATGTAGCAACTTTGGTTAGATACTTAGCACCCCATATGGTGCCCTAGAGACACTCCAGAGCCAGAAGTAACCCTTGAGGACTAGTGGATATAGCCCAAAATCCAAAAAAAGGCATAATAAAAAACAAGAGAATAATAAATGCATAGGACAGTAGTAAAGAAGAACACAAGAACTGGCCTACATTAGGAATCATTACAGTGGGAGTATGTGAGTGTGTGTGTGGTGGGATAGCACAGGGTGAGAAACTATGACAGTAGTGGAAGGATGTGATTAGTCTGGAGGACAGGGTGCTAGAGGTTGTTAAAGTGTTATATGTCAAACTGTATCAGTAACAGTATTGTAAACCACAGTACCTCAGAGAAAATATAGTAAAGTTGAAGTCAGGAGGGAGAGAAAATGGACACTGGTAGAAGGGACTGGACACTGATAAGGAGACTAGTGTTGGAACACTGTATTCCTGTAAAGCAGGAATAACTCTGTAAATGCCTCAATGCAAAATAAATTAAAAGGTTACACTATGGAAATTTCTCAAAATACTAAAAATAGATATACTAATTTGATCATATGAGACAATTTTTTACTTTTTGGGTCACACTCTGCAATGCTCAGGAATTACTCCTGGTGGTGCATGGGAGACCATATAGGATGCTAGGGATTGAACCTGGGTTGCCCTCAAGCAAAGCAAAGGTCCTACCCACTGTACTTTTGCTCCAATCTCAAATTTTGTTTTAGTTTATGAGTTACACCTGGTGATTCTCAGGGCATACCTCTGTTTCAACGTTCAGGAATCACTCCCGGCCATGTTCAGAGGACCATATATGTGCTGGAAATCCAGTCCTGGTGCATGTGAGACAAGCACCTTTACAATCTCTCTGGACCCTAAAACACATTTCTCCTTAGCTTTATGGGTCATACCAGGCAATGTTAAAGGATTATCTCTGGCTCTGCACTCAGGAATGCCTCCTGGCTGTACTTGGGGTACCATATAGGATGCCAGGGATCAAACAAGGTTGGCTCTGTCCAAGGTAAACACCCTATCTGTTCTGTACTATTGCTCCAGCCCCTCGAAAAAACTTTTTTAAGTTAGCATACTCAAGCATAGGGGAAAAATATTCTATGTAAAGTAGACACACCGAAGGACTAAACATAACCATATTCTATATAACAAAATTTACTGGTAAAAGTATTTAATATCACTGTATCACTGTCTTCCCATTATTCATCGATTTGCTCGAGCAGGCACCAGTAACATCTCCATACGTCCTGTCTCAAGCAAGTGTAGCTCAAAGGCATCTGCTTGCTCCAGGGACAGGAAGAGCCTCAAACCATTCTTCAGGTCATGGAATTGAGGTCCATAATTGTGACTAGTTTTTGGCATAACAAATAAAACATGGTTAGCTTGCCAGGCTCTGCCATGTAGGTGGTATACTATCAGTAGAAAGCTCTCATCTCGAGCATTTACTGATGAAACTTATAGGGAAAAGATCAGGTTTTTGCTTGTATGGAGCTCTGAGGAACTACGGGGTCTGAATGTTGAGACTGACTGACTGCATTATGTGTGGGATGCTCTGGCCTCCTGCTATGCTCACTGGGATGATGGGCATCAGTTAGAACCTGTCTAGAACTGTATATAGTGTATAAATGTGAAAGATCCTGAGAAGGACCTTATCCTAAAATCAGTATTATCTAAGAATTCAGCGACCACAAATACATAGAGATAAGAGAAAAGAAAATGCAGTGGTAATACATTGGGTAAGATATCTGCCTTGCATACAATAAACCCTGGGTTCAATCTCTGGCAACCCATATGGTCCCCTGAGGCATTCTGGGTGTCATCCCTGAGCACAAAGGGAGGACTCATTCCTGGACACTGCTGAGTGTGACCCAGAAGCCAAAAAGAAAAAAATCTGAAATAGAGAAAAAAAGCACTTTAACAAAAATGTGTACATGTATAAAAATATGTATTAAAAATTGGAAAATAAACTATCCCTGAAAAGCATTTTTTTTCTTTTTGGGTCACACCCATCAATACTCAGGGCTCCTGGCTCTGCACTCAGGAATTACTCTTGGAGGTGCTTGAGGGCCATAAAGGATGGCAGGGGTCTAAGCTGGGTTGGCTACGTGCAAGGCAAATGCCCTAAACACTCTACTATTTCTCCAGACCCTGAAAAGCATTTCTAAGGGGAAAAATTCAATGCATGCAGCTACCAAAAAAGTATCTTTCTCCCCTACCTTCAAAATCAAGTCCAAAACCTCAAAACATTTTTACCAGGAAGAGTGATTATAAATAATCTATAACATTTATACTTATCTAGTAGAATGTCATGATTTGACATGATAAAGAAAATGTGAGCGATATAATGAGTGGAAAAGTAATCTACAAAGTGTTAAAAACAGGAGATCCAGGTTGGGGGGTTATGAGTTAAGTAGAGGAGCACTGGTCTTGTATGTGAAAACTAACAATGACAACCTCTCACCCCAATACTGCCACACAGTGTGGTCCTGCCCCGCCTCCCCAGGAAAGAAAAGCCATGTAAATTTTTTTTAAAAAGAGAATAATAGTGGAAACAACTGGGGATGGGGGGAGTGACTCAGATTTTCCTATCTTTCTGAACTCAAATTTTTCTTAATATGAAAATAACACTTTATTACACAAATAATTAATGGAACTTTACCTTTCTTTTTAGGGTCTAGTGGCCTGTGAGTTTCTGACCTCTCTTTCATCCATGTGTAACACTTGAGTCTTAGTTAAATTCTTTAAAAGAAGTAACTTCATGAGAAGTTAATTCTTTTTTTCTTTTGGGTCACACTGAGCAATGCTCAGGGGTTACTCATGGCTCTGCAATCAGTAATTACACCTGACAGTGCTCGGGGACTTAATGATATGGGATACCAGGGATTAAACCCAGGTCGGCCACATGCAAAGCAAATGCCCTATCCGCTGGACTATCCTTCTTGCTCCCTAGAAGTTGATTCTAAGGATACCAAAAAATCTTAAGAACACTGAAGCTAAGTTTATAGAATATACAGAATAAAGTAATCACTTGATCACTTGAATCCCGTTATTCATCGATTTGCTCGAGCGGGCGCCAGTAACATTTCCATTGGACCCTATCACTTGCCAATGTAGCCCAATGGCATCTGGTTGATTCAGGAATATGAAGAGCCTCAAACAGTTCCTTCCAGGGTCTTTACAAGGAAGTCTGACCATCTTGTAGGTGGGCGGCCACATAATCTTTTGATATCCCGTGGGATCCAGTCGGTAATGGCTCTAGTCCAGCGGTTGTCTCCAAATCGCATTACATGTCCAGCCCATCTGATTTTTGATGCCTTGGCAAATGAGACAGCATCCCTGATTCTGGAATAGCGACAGAGGTCAGAACTCCGGATTCCTTCTCTCACTTGAGTGAGGCGTGATATTCCAAGCATAGGCCTTTCGATTCCTCTCTGGGAGACCCAAATAGCATTCTCATCCTGCTTTTGAAAGGCACAGGTCTCTGAGGAGTATGTTAATGCAGGGAGAACGGTGGAGTCAAAGAGATGTGCCTGGAGCCGGAGTTTCTTTGTACTTTTAACTATTTCTTCGATGCCTTTGAAGGCATTCCATGCCACTCTCTTCCTCCGCACAGCTCAGGTTTTAGGTTGTTCATCATGTTGATTTCTCGACCCTAGGTACACATAACTGCTGCATTCAGTGATGTTTGTTCCATTGAGAGAGAATGGGGCCTCTGGAACTAGTTCATTTTTTATAAACATTGTTTTCTTTAGATTCAGTTGTAGACCTATGTTTCCACATTCTCGGTCAAAGTCAGCCAGCATTTGTGCCACTTGGCTATTGTTTGGTGTTATTAGAATGATGTCATCAGCAAAGCGGAGGTGGTGTAGTTGCCGACCATCTATCTTCACTCCCATTCCTTCCCATTCTAATTGTTGCATGATGTTCTCGAGGGTGGCGCTGAAGAGTTTTGGTGAAATGGTATCACCCTGTCGAACCGCTCATTTTACATCAATGATCACTTATTTGTAGACCAAATGCTAACGTCCAAGCTTGCTTAACGGTGCAGAGAAGCGATAAAAAGAAGACCTCAAAGACAGAAGAGCAGAAATATTTGAAGATGCAGCAGAAGCCAGTAAAAGCATTCGCACTGCCCGCCTGTCCTTCGCCAACTATAAGACCAAGATGACTGCCCTCCGAAGCCCTGATGGATCTATCACATCTTCCAGAAAGGCAATGGAGAAGATTATCCAGGACTTCTACTCAAATATCTTTGTTTTTGTTTGTTTGTTTTTTTTTTAATTTAATTTAATTTTATTATTTACCCTCCCCCAAATATTATTACACCATTTTAGACATACAATTGCAAGATGCTCATGTAGAGTTTTGGTTCTACAGTGTTCCAACACCCATCCCTCCACCCGAACCCATCTCCCATCACCAATGTCCCCACCTCCCTTCCCCCTCCCACACCTCAACTACTTGGTGGGTTCTGTATGTCATTTCTCTCCTCTTTATCTCTCCCTCCCACCAAACTTTCCTGCACATCGTGGAATGCAGTGCATTAAAAGACATTACTGTTTCCATTATTTTAATGGACCGCGCAGCCGCTTGTGGCGCGCGTGACCTGGGCTCGAACTGGTTTTGCTCTGTTAATCTGGTCGTGAGGCAGTTTCCCAGCGTCCGGACAACGAAAATGGTGGCTAGTGTGATGGGTAAGTCTCATCCGGCTGCTTCCGGGACCCCCCAGAAGTGATGGGCCCCACTCCCAAAACCCATCTGCCCTCCTGGGGGCCCTATAGTCAGCTGGGCCTGGGGCGAGCCAAGTTCCAGCCTCCCCAGCCATTGTGAGGCTCTTCATGCTATGGCTGGTGGCCCCAGGGCAGTTCCTAGGCAGCGCCACCAGGCTCAACAAAATGGAGGGGGAAGGGCCGACCCCCTGACTCCATCTGACGAATTTCCAGTGATTCCCGCTTCTGGGAGCCGCCTACCTGGGCTCGAACTGGTTTTGCTCTGTTAATCTGGTCATGAGGCAGTTTCCCAGTGTCCAGACAGCGAAAATGGTGGCTAGCTCAAATCTCTTTGATAGCCACATCCACCTGCCCACATACCAAATTCTACAGAATGGATATGTCATTCCCAACTTTCTCCCTTCTAAAATCCGACATGCCATCTCGTCAGTAAAGAAGGGAACAGCACCAAGCCCAGACAAAGTCAGACCCGAACACCTGAAGAATCTGCCATCAGGACTCATCCAATACACTAGCTCGGCTCTTCACACGCTACCTGTCCAAATGCAAGGTGCCCTCCCAATGGAAAATCAGCAGGACAGTTCTACTGTTCAAGAAGGGAGACATTCACGACATTGGCAACTATCGCCCCATCTGCCTGTTGTCTGTCATCTACAAGATGTTTACACGAGTCATCCTGAACAGGATTAGCAGAACACTAGATGAAGGACAACCATGCGAGCAAGCAGGCTTCCGGAAAGAATTCAGCACAATCGACCATATCCACAGAGTAACCAAGCTCATTGAGGTTTGTAGGGAGTACAAGATGCCGCTCTGTCTCACGTTCATTGATTTACAGAAAGCCTTTGATTCTGTGGAGACTGAAGCAGTCATCGAAGCCCCTAGCCAAACAGGGTGTTCAAACCCAATACATCAAGATCCTTCGTGAGCTGTATTACGGATTCACCACCAGGATCTCACCATTCTACAAAGAAGTGATCAAAAAGTAATACGTAACAACAAATTAGAACATAGAGTGACTATTACTGTTGATTCAGGGTTTTATTTTGTAGGATATCCACAATTGGGGCTACTTCTAATTCAGTGTTGGGGGACAATGCGGTACCTGGGACATCGAACCCAGAACTCTTGGGTATAAAACATGCACTCAAGCCCTCTGAGCTATCTCCCTGGCCCATCTTGAGTCATTTTCATTAAAAAGTAAGGAAAAAAGTCATTAGTATTGCCAGCCTGAATTTTTTACCTTTCATTGCTAAAATAAGTTATTTATCATATGTAAAATAAGGTGTATACAGAAATCTTCTAGTTAAATATGGTCACGATCACGATCTTCCCGTTAATCATCTATTTGCTAGAGCGGGCACCAGTAATATCTCATTATGTCCTGTCTCATGCCAGTAGAGCAAAGGGCATCGGCTTGCTACAGGAACATAAAGAGCCTAAAAACCATTATATTAGGTCATGGGAATGACCTAATACAATTGTTACTGGGATTTGGCATGTCAAATACAACACGAGCAGCTTGCTAGGCTTGCCGTGCAGGAGGCATATTCTTTAAACACCTCCAAATAAAGCATTTATTGATGAACCGGCAGCGCGCTTGCCGCGCAAGCCTGGGCTGTGATGGACTGGTCGGTTGGGTGGAGTTCTGAAGAGAGGGAAGTCCGGATGTGGAAAATGGCGGCACCCATGGAGTAGGTGGGAGGTCGTCTGGCTTGTTGTGAGGTATCTATTTGGTATTTTAAAAAGGGTAAATAGGGACCAGTGCAATAGTAGACGGATAGGGCATTTGTCTTGCACATGGCTGACCTGGGTCTGAAACCCGGCATCCCATGTGGTCCCCCAGCACAGCTAGGAGTAATTCCTGAGTACAGAGGCAGGAGTAATCCCTGAACATCACTGGGTGTGACCCAAAAATAAAAGTAAACAGCTGAACAAAGGTAATCTTAATGTACCTTGGAAAACCTGAACCTCTGTTTTTAGGACTAAGATGAGTAATTATTTCCACAGATATTCCAGCTTGCCCTATAGTTTAATGTACTTCATAAAAATACTGTTGCAAACTACTTTGTTTAAGAGAACAGTGCACAGCACTTATTTGAAAAAGAAGTTAAGAAAGCTTGGAATTCTTAACTAAATTAAGAGACTACACACATATACAAAAGAGTATACACACACACACACACACACACACATATATATATAAAATGTATATGAAATTTATATTTTTTTCTTGTGAAGCAAGGCAGTTTTCATTGAAACTTACTTAGAAAAGATGTGATGGGAGAGACAGAGGGACAGCACATGCTTGAGAGAACACAGGCTTCTCCATAGTGGAAATAAAACAAGGAAAGACAGAGACAAGCAAGCGGTGTATGTGGTCAATAGAGAACAAAGACTTGAAGAGCAAGTCATACATTAAAATGTTTAAAGAAAAAAGAAAAAGTTCCTACAGATTTTATAATGCAGCAAACCCTAACATGGTAAGATTTTGTGAGGCCCACAAAGCTTGTGAATTGCTATGTTTCATGCAGCATGAATCCAGAAAATGTATCCCTGAAGATGGCCATCAGAAGCATGCCTGCTGTATACCTACATTTTTACCATATTCAAAGTATTTAATATGGTAGTTTCAATTAGAATAACTGCATGCATTTATTTTATTTTTATTAGATGTTTTTAAATCAAAATACCTTGTGATACAAAGTTACAAATCAGGTTCATGATCAGGTTTTGGTCTTGCAATGTTCCAACACTCGTCCCTTCACTAGTGTATATTTTCCCAACCAATGTCCCCAGTTTCCCTCCTTATATACCTAGAGAAGGGACCACTATGATAATTATCATTTGAAATGACTCTGAAGAAGAATTAAGTGCTGAAAATAGGTAAAGGGATATACTTAATAGCCTTTCAGTACCTGTGCTGTGCAAACTGTAATGTCCAAAAGCAGATAGATAGAGAGAGAGAGAGAGAGAGAGAGAGAGAGAGAGAGAGATAGGTGCTGTCACAGTCACGCATTCATTTTAATAGATTACCAAGGAACCAAGAGGCACAAATAGGCTGATGACTCATAGTTATTGTCATGTAAGAACAGTCCTCAGATTCTCTGGAAATAGAATTATCGGTTTCTCCCCTCTTCTTGAGGATAGCAATCTGATTTACATTTTTATTTGTTGGTAAGCATGAGTCTCCCGACATGAGTGTACTTGTCCTTATCTCAAGCCAGCATATGTACTTTGTTAGTATATAACCTTGCATGTGATTACTTTAAATACCATTTTTATAACATACCCTGCCTAGCAGGCAATAGGATCAGTCAATACAAGTTACATTTGTCTCACTGAAGTTCCTTTGTCTTTTTTAGTTTGTTAACTGCCCAGCATTTTGCAGCAACTAAACAACTCTAACATGAATGTTACAGTCAGAATCAGTTAAGTTTTATAAATCCAGACTGAAACTGATAAAACATGAAGGTATACTTCAATACTTTTAATCATCAAGCTATTACAAAGAATTGAGACCCTTAACAAAACTAAAATCTTTACATACATTCATAGGATTACTTTTATATGTAAGAAACTGAAATGAAACATTTATGGCTTGATCAAAATTTAAGACAATCTTAGTTCATGATAAAAAGGCTAATATTTACCATTAATTAAAATCAGTTGTTTTGCTCAATATTGTCTTAATACTGATAAAGTTATTGTTTAATTTTCTCCCCTATTAATATATTAAGAGGCTAGATAAATGAATACATTTATATTGCCTATTAATATAGTCTTAATTACTGTTGAGTTTTGATTTGAAATATTATTTTAAATTTTATGATTATTGTATCTTATTACTTCTTTATTCTCTTTTCTATAATCTTTACATATTCATGAATTCATTCAGAGAAAATTCCTTGAGGAAAGGGATCATTACTGTTACCTTCAATTTTTCCTTAATATAAGATAAGGACTGTAAGTAAACATATAGTAATATCTCCACTAATCACTGAGAAATGGATTATAACATCAATTGTGGTTATATTGAAAAGAAAACTAATACTGAAAATGGGGAAGCTAACAGCTGTTGGAATTAATGGTATGACAGTTCTGTTCTAATCAATAAAATGATACATTCTTCATAGTCAAGAGGAGACTTAAGAATCACATCATTATGTCTACAAGATATTGAACTTAACTACAATAAAAAAGGAAAACTTTCTAGACCATGGATTTAATGTACCAGTGATATACTTGATAGCTCTGGAAACACTAATACTTTATGTTTCAGATGGAACAAATACACAAAGCCAACAATTACAAGTTGATGATAATGTAGCCACCCCCATAGTTACAGACATTTTACATTACTTATGCTTTTTCTTCCCTTTTAAAACACTGATTACAGAGATTACGCTAATTCTATTCTTCATACATTATGCATGAGTTAGTGTCTCATGTGCATTATATGGAATTTTTATTAAGCATATACAGAAAGCTAATCAGTGTTTTAATCTTCTGATTTGAGACCCTTCTGCAAAAGTCACATTCATATGTGAATATCACATTATAGCTATGTAGGGCAAATGAATAGACCTTGATGTTTCTATAGGGTTATTTCAATGACATGCTAAGTGAAAAGAGTAAAGAGTGAATCATTCTGTGTGACCTATTATGCTACATATAAGGAAGAAGACAGACAATATAGAAACATATTGGCTTACATTTTTATAAGAGAAAAGAAAAGATAAAATATAAAGTTGCTTTATAAAAGGAAGGAGCAGTAAGGAGGAGACTTATTGAAACAAGAAAAAAGAAACCATCAGACAACTCACTCCTAGAAGTTTTGCTAAAAAATCTATACATTATTTGACAAAATATGAAGCAATTAAATTTTAAATGCAAAGATCAAACAAATTCTGATAGCACAGACATATGTCAAGTGATTTTAAATATAGTCAATGTCCCCTATACTCTCAATGGGCTATAGACAAAGATAGGACAAATATACATATATATATATATATATATATATATATATATACACACACAGACATACCATATATACTATATATATTAAAGGTATAGACTAATAGAATATTTTAATTATAAAATATCTTTTTTAAGGACATACTATTAAAATAATAAAATGCTCTTCACAAATCCCATCCTTCAGCCTGAACTGCTGTTGTTCTCTTTAACTTCTTAGTCAGGATTATTGCCACCTCAACCAAAAAAAATCCACTTACGGTCTCATCTTGATTCATACTTTTTTTTAACATTTTATTATACCACCGTGAGATATGCAATTACAACGTTGTTCACGCTTGGGGGTTTCGGTCACACAGTGTTCCAGCACCCCGCCCTCCACCAGTGCCCCTCAACCACCACCCATGTCCCCAATTCCCTCCCCTCCCACGTCCTGCCTAAATGGCAGGTTCTTTATCTCCTCTCTCTCTCCCTCTCTCTCTCCTCCTTCTCCCACACATTGTGGGTTATGTTGAGTGAGATTCATACTTTTTTTTAATGACCTACCTTAAGAATTTGTTATGTATAGACTAGTGCTATAGTCTAGGAGGCTGGGCATTTGGCTTGGATGTGACCTATCTGGGTTTCATCTCTGACCCCCTATATGATTCCCCCAAGCACAGGCAGGAGTAATTCATGAGTGCAGATCCAGGCATAAATCCTAAGCGTCACTGGGTGTGACCCAAAAAGCCAAAAATTGTTTTTAATTTACTATATGATCTCATTCTTTGCACTTTATTATCACCTATATTACATAGTTCAAACTGTACAGGGACTGGTGGCCCTGCCCACGAACTGCCTCGGGGCTCTCAGCCATGATACTGAGATGCAGACACACGGGAGAGAGTTGCCATCCAGCTCTCCCCTAGCTCAGTTGACCATGAGGCTCCCAGGAGGAAAGATGGGTTTTGGTAGGGCCCATCACCTCTGTAGGGTCTCAGAAGCAGCCAGATTAGACTCGCTCACCATAATAGCCACCATTTTCACCATCCTGACCCCACAGCTCATCAGAACCCATGCAAGAGAGATGCTGATCTCAAGACCAACTCAGAGCAGCCGAATTCAAGCCCAGGTAGGTGGCTCTACAAGGTGGAAGTCACCCGGTGGTCCTGGACATGGAGCTGGGGTCCCCAGTCCCCTCTCTGACTCATCCTGGAAGCCTGGTGCCTCCACCCACAAACTGCCTTAGTGCTCTTGGCCATGATGCAGAGACTCAGGTGTGTGGGGAGTCCCCGAGTCGCATGGCCTCAAGCAACCTTGTGGTACATCAAACTAGTGGAACCAATCATGTTCTAGAATATATTACAATCTACAATTTGTAAGAAAGGGAAATGAGAAGGAAAGAAAGAGAGGAGAGATAGAGAGAAAGGAGATAAAGAACCTACCATGGAGGCAGGCTGGGAGAAGGGGAGGAAGTGGGGACATTGGTGATGGGAGACGGGCATGGGTGAAGGGATGGATGTTGGAACACTGTAGAACCAAAACTCAAACATGAATATCTTGTAATTGGTATAATATGGTGGTATAATTTTTTTAAAAGTACAGGGAAAGTGATTTTAAGGTACATAAAAGTACATCTGAGGCAGTAATTTCTTTTTTTTCCCCCCTGAACTTTGATCTATTTACAGTGCTCAAGCTGGGAAGCATTAAGCTCCTAAGTGATCAACAGCATAAATGAAGGAATTATTCAGGAGATTATTGCAAAAAGGATTAGTGACCAAATTAAGAGAAACTGCATGCTTCTGTCCTTGCTGATTATTCTGCATTTGCAATGCCTGGGTGACAAAGATAACCCAGACATCTGCATGCTGAGTCTCCAGAATCCATGGGGACCTGTTCAGTGAGCCCAGAGTTAAAGGGACATTCATGAACAACAGTATGAGGCTTCCTTTTCCTTCTTACCTGCACACAATATGTGCATCAAAAGTCAGAGCGAATAGCTGTGCTTTAGTTTTCCAAGTTTTTCCACAGGTTAACAGGCTTGAAAGTTTTAAAACTAGCTTGAAACAGGCTTGAAGGTTTTAAAACAGACCAATTATGAACACCTTTGTAATTGTATGTCTCACAGTGGTATAATAATTAAAATTTTTTAATAAAAAATAAAAAGTTTTAAAACAATACTATCTATTGAGAAGCACAATTATTCCAGTGTTTTGAAAATATTTTATTTATTATTTGACTCATTCCCTTTAGAAAGAGCTCTGAAATACCTGAGCAAAAGCAGTATCACAAGTCAATATGTTAAAATTCAGTCCTAAAAGAAAACACCGAACAAGTAATGCCAAGTTGGGCTAAATGGCTTACAGAACAGAGCACAGCTTTCAGACTGATCACTCTAGTCTATCCTGTTCAGAAGCTTTATTTTATAAAGGAAGTCACTAAGGCAGATAGATACAAAGTCCCCAAAATCATCTCCTTGCAATTTCTCCCTCTACAAACATGCTTTTCCACTTTTGAATCTTTATTTCCAGCTCCCTTTAACTTAACTTGGCTGCCCGTTGAAAAGCTTTTCCAGATTATTAAAAAGGTTTCTACTATTGTTCTGATTTTTTCTTTTGTTTTGAACCACATCCAGCAGTGCTCAGAGCTTACTCCTTGCTCTGTGCTGCGAGATCATTCCTAGAAAGACTCAGGAGACCATAAGTGACGCCATATCTGATGCCAATAATTGAACTCTGGTCAGTCACTTGTGTCTTACCCTCTGTATTTGCTCTCTCTGCTCACCCTCTCTCCCTGGAAAGGTAGGTATTTATGTATGTATTTATTTATTTAACGTTTTTAGGGTGAGACCCAGCAATCCTCAGGTGTTATTCCTGTCTCTGCACTCAAGAATTACTCCTCACAAATTACTCCTGTAGGAGTAATTCCCTTGGGGAATGGTGTGAGATGTCAGGGATTGAACCTGGATCGGCCGCATGCAAGGCAAACACCCTAAAACTGCTGTATTATTGTTCTGGCCCTATGAAAGGTATTTTTAAATAATACCCATCCATCCATTATCCAATCATTATCATTGGATAATGGATAATCATTATCTAATGATTCTGAATAATATATGTGAAAATATATGTTAAAATACACCCTACATTTAATGAATGTGAATGACATATGTTATCACAATACCAAGTCACCAAAGTAAAAAAGGAACAAGAGCATCCACAATACCTAGAAAGCGATGATATGTCCACTGAGACAAAGAAATTTTCACACAGCTAATGTGGGTGACATGGAAAGTCAATATGGATCCAAGAACATGACCTGGAGAAAAGTCTCTACCAAATGGAAGGCCAAAGAGTCACATATAGAAGAGTAAAAAAGAATTACAATCTTATGCCACAAGGATAACTAAATAATGAATTAGAGTCATGGATATTTTGAATAAATCCCGTCCTAAAGAGAATGATATCAACTTCAGATATATGTTCAGAATTTCAACTTCCAGTGCAAACAAAAGCCAAATAAACAAGTCATAATAATGGAAGTAGCTTAGGATAAAAATCTCTTCTTGAATGGGAGAAAATATTTAAATTACACATGTTATATTTGACAAGGGGCTAATTTATAATGTATTAAAAAGTCATAAAGCTCAACAACAAGAAAATAAAAATCTTTATAAAAATGGGGAAAAGAGGGCCCAAAATATAGTACAGGGATTAAGTTACTTTTTTTTTGCATGGAGCTGACCCCAGCCTAAATTCCTAAAATGCTTATGGTTCCCTAAGCTCTGCTAGGACTCTAAACACAGATTCAGGAGTAAGCCTTGAGCACTGTTAGGTGTGTCCCCTAAACAAAAATAGAACAAATGAGAAAAGGATTTGAACAGATATTTTCCCATACAAGTTATAAAGATGGTCTACAGACACTACGTAAAATATTCATCATCTGTGATTATCAAGGACATAAAGTTCAAGCAACAATGTGGCATCACCTCATGCTTGAGAGAACATTTCAGCAGCTCAAACTATGCTATTGGATACCACATTAAAGTTAAGTTTTCTACAACATTTCAAAATAAAAACTTTGGGAAATACATAATGTGCTTTTGTAAACCAAAATCTCATGGGTCACTTCCTTGGAAGTATTTTAAGATAACTTATGAAATGGATATTTTAAAATTTTATTTATTTATTTATTTTGCTTTTTGGGCAATGCTCAGGGGTTGTTCAGAAACTCCTGACTCTGCACTCAGGAATTACTTCTGCACTCAGGAATTACTCCTGGCTGTTCTCTGGGATCCATATTGGATGCCGGGATCCAACCCGGGTAGGCTGTGTGCAATGCAAACACCTTTCCATCTATGCCTATCTCTCCGGCCCCAAAAAGGATCTTTTAGACTTAATATGTTCTTTATTCTACAGATGCCTATAAAATGAAAATATGTCATAAATAAACATTTACACCTGTGATATGGGTAGCAGTGATATATAAGAAAGTGACCACTTTTCAAATAGAGAGAGGCATTGGAAGATGATTTCCAAAATAAAGTTTAGAAAATTTTGATTGCTATAATTTGTTTTGTTGCTACACCTGGTGATGCTTAAGGAGTACTCCTGCTCTGCACTCAGGAATCACTTCCAACATTGTTAGGGGTGACTATATGAGTTGGTAAGAATCAAACCTGATCGATCAGTCACATTAAGGCAAATGAATTACGTACTATACTACCTTCAGCCCTACTGTGTAATATTTTTAATAAGTATACATATATCACTCATTTTCAACACTGCAATGTTTTATTCTGGCTGACATTTAAAACAACTAGAATTTATCCACTAAATTTAAACAACATAATTTTGTTCAATGGGCAATTTGCAGAAGATATGTATTAATTTATTAAGGACTGCAGTGACCAAATTTGTAAGGGAATTTTTCTTGGAGAATATTAAAATTACACGAAAATAGCTGTAAACTTAATAACATATATTCAAACCACAGCATGAAGATTTTTATTAATACTTTAGTAATGTGAAAATTTACATGAATGAGATGTGGTTCTACAGTTTATTATACTGATATTCTTATTAAATTTAAAAATGCATCTGAAAGTTTGCATGCATCAGTTCAATATCTCAATAATATACGTAAATTATATATATTTATAAGTATTATAGATTTATCATGATAACTGTTACCATAAATATATATGTCCGTGTCTATAGAGTTTAAATTATAGATAGGAAGATATGTGTAATATCAGTGCTAAACATTATTTTTGCTACAGAAGCAGAAATCACAGAAAAAGCTGTGTTTCAATCCCTCATAACATATAAAAGTTATAGCATTAACTTTCTTGAATATTAAAATTGACAACTGTACTGACCACAGTTCCCTATTAAAACTATGTATCTGCTTCTGTAAAGGTTTAGCAAGAGAATGTTACCTCCACAAAACAAACTACAAAATAAAGCATTTCTTTCATTTATGAAAATTGATGCCAAAATAATTCCATTACACTGTTACTACAGAGATTTCCTCCAAAGATCTGAGAGCAAACTCAGATATATAAAGCTCAGGTTCATGAAGAGCAACTATATTTTA
This sequence comes from Cryptotis parvus, assembly GCA_021461705.1. Taxonomy (NCBI): domain Eukaryota; kingdom Metazoa; phylum Chordata; class Mammalia; order Eulipotyphla; family Soricidae; genus Cryptotis; species Cryptotis parvus. The sequence goes on from JAJIBD010026293.1 coordinate 28,502, forward strand.
AGTTAATGCATATTAGACAGATTGTGTAAGACCACAAAGCTCATTTTATCCCCAACATATTAATTTCAGCAACATAAGTATTCTTCTTCTTTAAATGGGGCCCCTGAAACTTTTAATTATTATATCTTGTTCTTACAAGAATGTGGTATTGACACTCCACTTTCTCAAAATAAATGTGTAACAGAAAATGGACTTCATTTTTACACGAATGGCTGATGATTATAATAGAATTTCTACTAAAATAAACTTGATGAGAGTTTTATATTCATTTGTTTTTATAAGTCACTGAGGTCTTGAGACTCTACTGGAAAAATAAACCAGCGAAGACAGAACTATCACTTCTCCTTTTCTGACCCTTCCCATTTAAAGTGAAATGTAGCCAAGTGTCCAATCTTTTGGTTTCTAAAACTAAACAAAGTAAAAATAGTCACTTTAAAATATTTTTATTATATCACCGTGAGATATACAATTACAAAGATGTTCATGGTTGGGTTTCAGTCAGTGTTCCAGCACCCAGCCCTCCACCAGTGCCCACTTCCCACCACCAATGTCAATAATACCTTTTATCTTGGAGAAGCTAGTTATGTAAAATAGGATAACATGTGTTTAATGATATGTTTATAGAAATTTTTAAAGAAAAAACATATTTGTTTCCCTTGCACATTTACTTTGCTCTTTCTAGTCTTTGTCTAAGAAAGTCTTATTTCACAGCTTCAGTCATATCCCAAGGTATTTTAGAGTAATAATGTATGACATAGTGAACCAGGTGAAAAAGTCACAAGTCAGCGGTGTTGTCAGTATTTGAGAGAGTTTAATATCCCTGTTATCCAAACTTTGCTCACTCTAACAAAAGCAACAACACTTTGTCTCAGTGCTTTAGGCCAGTGATTAGAACTTAGTAACAAATTTGAGTACTCAGCATTATAAACAAGCAAATTAATGAATATGTGAAATGCGTTCTCAGGGTCCACAATAAAAAAACCATGTAGTTTTTACTTGGTACAAACAAATAAAAATACTGGAAAATATTAATATTAGGGCTTTCAAAAACAAAAGACATATATACTTACACGGCAGTGGAGATACCAAGATCAGAAGGTAGTTTTCTAAGGCTCATCCTTTGCACTCCAAATGTGCTGACCCTGTCATTTCTCCAAATATGGGAAACTCGACTGCATAATTTGTGGTAGTGGGGGAGACTCCGTTCAAGCTCTATCCTTGGTGGGAAGGAAAGATATATAAAATGTAAGCATTATATCAAAGATATATCTTGATATGTATGTGACTTCTCATTATTTACTGGCTTGAGGTAGATATGAGTCATTTGATATATCTGATTATAAGAAATAACTAAACAATTATAAAGGTCTGAATGGGATTTTATATGTATTAAATAAAGCTATTAAAGTATTAAAATAATGGTATAAAATAAAGCTATTAAAGTATTAAAATAAAGGTATATTTTTATAAGTATTAAAATAAAGGTTTTAAATAATCATTAAACATAAAATATGCTGAATTTATTACTCTTTTGATAAATATAGGTTAAAATCACCAGCAAATTTAGTCAACTATCTACTGAAAATGGTTACAATGAAAATTAATGTAATACTATGCACTAGTTAGAATTAATTACTCTTTAGTAATAAGTAGTTCTTTAATATATAGCTGTTCTTTATAGCTGTTGAGAAAACGGAAAGTATGAAAACTAAGCATTGCAAAGTATGGTACATATATAAGTCATACTTTCCCAACTAAAATATGTACTCTGCATGCTAAACTAATGGGATGTCAAAAGATCACATGGCCACCCACCTACAAGATGGTCAGACTTCTTTGGCAAGACCCTTAACGAACAGTTTGAGGCTCTTTGTATTCCTGAAGCAACCAGATGCCATTGGACTACACTGGCAAGTGATAGGGTCAAATGGAAATATTACTAAGCGCCCGCTCGAGCAAATCGATGAATGAAGGGATGTCAAGTGATCAAGTGATAGATAGTATTGCACTTAATGGTTCCAATGGAAACAATAGCAGTAATTCAATGAGTGAATAATTTTGTTAAATTCATATTCTAGAGCACTACCTATTTTTGCATGATGAAATTAGTGCAACAAACCACTAATTTGTGAATGGGTAGATTTGTCGGTGCTGAGTAAACCAGCCAAAGAAATAATACATGTACATATATAATTATATAAAAATAAAATTATTTATTTATATAAATGGGGAATGGGGAGATGCTCCAGAGCTGGGGCTGGTGGGGGGGCACCAATGGAAACTTCTAGCTCCAGAATACCTGCTTGGGGACCCAGCGGTGGTCCCATCCTAGGGAGCACAGGAAGGCTCAGACCCTGTCACTTTGGTCCATACTGCACTTGGCCAATGGGGGTCCCTATTCTCAGGGTCTGGGGGACACCTGGCCCAAAGGTGTGACTCCAGAGGCAGGGATCAGAGTGAAGATGGAGGCACGGATTGTGCAATGCAGGGTCGCCTGTTGGCTGGTTGGGTGGGGGTTGGGACCACACCCCACAGTGTCAGGGCTTACTCCTGGAGGGTTTGAGGATCCCATGGGGTGCCAAGGAAAGAGCTTGGTGGGTGGCGGGCCAGGCAAAGGCTTTACTTCTCACTATCTCGCTGGCCCCTGGTCCTGTCTTTATTTACGTGTCAAAATTGGTGCTTGTGAGGCTGTGTTTGCATGAATTTTGGCTTTTAGTTTTAATATTGCAGTTGAGTATCCTAATCTGAGTTACAGGCAGCGCCATCTGCGCCTAGGCAGTGCCAAGCCCACCCCTTCGCCCACAGACCCCTGGTCCACCAGGGCCTTTTCCCCCTTCGCTGCATCTCCTCTCTGGTTTCAGCAAAGCCCCTTGGGCATGGAGCGTCTCCCTGGAACCAAGCTCCTCCTTCCATGGTGCAGGAAACACCGACTGTTTCCAGCCTGACGGTTCTGCAACCAGGTGTGCGTGGAGTCCTGCCAAGATCGCCCTGACCCTTTTCCTGCACCCTGAACTCCTGCCCTAGCAGGAAGGATGGGGCTTCAGATGGGACAAGGGTGGATTCCCAGGGGCAATGGGCGTGGCTTCTGCTGGGAAAGGGTGGGAGTCCCATGCCAGGTGAAGTGGGCTGGGCTTCTGATAGGAAAGGGGTGAAGATTCCCCTGGGAAAGGGGGCGTGGCTTCTGGTGGGACAAGGGGTGGGATTCCCATGGACAATGGGCATGGCTTCTGATAGGAGAGGGGCAAAGATTCCCTTGGGAATGGGGGTGTGGTTTCCCTGGGAAATGGGCTGCTCCTGGGAAAAGGGGAGGGACTTTCTCCTTCATTGCGAAGTCTCTAGCTTGGCTCCAATGACCTTGGAGAGAGCTAAGGGACAGAGGGAAAGCCGTGGCCCAGGACTCCTGCCCGACCAGTGATGCCTCAACACCCAGCCTCCCTCACCATTACCTCTCAGCCTCCCCACCCGCTGCCTTCCAAGGATCCCCACCCAGACCCCAGGACACGCACCCCATTAAAAGCTACCACCTCAATAAACGCTGGATTTAGAGATGACTATAAAAATATGCTACCCATGTTCTACCCGTGTTCTATTTGATATGCCAAATACCAGTAACAATTTTAGACCTCATTCCAATGACCTGATGGAATGGTTTGAGGCTCTTCATGTTCCTGGATCAAGCAGGTGCCCTTGGGCTCTACTAGCATGAGACAGGACATAGGGAAATGTTACTGGTGCCCGCTGGAGCCAATCGATGATGAACAGGAAGGCAGTGATACCGTGATAATATAATCAGAACTATTTAAAATGTTTTATAAGTAAGTTTAAAAATAAAATTAATTTGTGATATAAAACTCAGGGAAAGCAGTTTTTATGTGGAAAATTGTGATTTTATTGGAAAGAAGGTGCTTAAAAGAATAAGAATTTGATTTATGGAAATAGCAACATTGAATTTCTAGATTAAAACAAAGATAGGTTTATTCTATGAAAATAGCTTTAAAGATAAGACCCGTGGATTTTTATGTGTAGGTTACACATTCTGCAAGTTTTACTTGAAAAGACCTTAAGTTATAAGTTAAGCAATTTGGTTTGGAAAATATTTTAAAATGATATTTACCTTAAAATACAATTTTAACTTTCCAACAGTGTGTAATACCATTTGAACAATAAAATATACGTTATATATAAAAGATTATGTATAATATTATTTATTATATATTACTTATCATATATATTTATTATATATTACATATCATATATAATCTCTATTATAATAGAGACTCACAGACATGGGGCAGAGCTGTTACTGGCTCTCCCTGTACCCAGCTGCTCATGAGGCACCCGGGAGGGATGGCAGGTTCTAGCCCTGGCCCGCCACCCCAGCAGACCTCGCAATAAGCCAGACGACCCTCCACTCCATGAGGGCCGCCATTTTCCACATCTGGACTTCCCTCTCATCAGAACTCCACCCAGCATACCAGCCTATCACATCTCGGCTCATGTGGCCACGCTGTTCATCAATAAATGCTGGATTTAGAGATGACTACAAGAGTATGCTACCTGCACAGCAGAGCCTGGCAAGCTACCTGTGTCGATTTGATATGCCAAATACCAGTAACATTTATGGACCTCATTCCCTGACTTGATGGAATGGTTTGAGGCTCTTTATGTTCCAGGAGCAAGCAGATGCCCTTGGGTACTATTAGCATGGGACAGGACTTATGGAGATGTTACTGGTGCCAGCTCGAGCAAATTGATGATGAACGGGAAGGCAGTGATACAGTGATATATCAATATTGAAACACACACACACCCCGAGTCTAAACCCAGCAGTGTTCAAGTTTCCTCTTGGCTCTGTATCCAAGGTTCACGCCTGGTGGGGCTCTGTACTCAGGGGTCACTCCTGAGTACACAGGGGACTCCACAGGGGACAATAGAGGGTGCCCAAATCAAATCATATGAGACCCGGTATATAAATTATGAATTTTCTAAAATAAATTAAACTACTTAGTACACTGCTCTCTTACACTAAAACTAAACTTGTTTTTCTTAAATATTTGTTTGTTTTGTGATAGCCATATCTAGTCTTTCTCAGGGCTTGTTCCCGGATCTGTGTTCAGGGCTAACTCCTGGCAGGACCTTGGGGAAGGGGGATCTTTTGTCTTAATTTAACAATTATGATGTCAAAGTGAAAGATATTTGCTTTTAAGATCAAGAAACTAAATTGGAAATCATTCCTCTATAGGTGATTTCTTCAGCATTTCATTTTTTTTCACTTTGTTGTTTGCAGAGTGAAGCATGTAGCATTCATGGTCTCTATAAACAGTATATTACAGGTGCCTAACTGTCTGGTACTTACCTGTAAACTATCATCTTTATTGATACCACAACTCAGGTGTCTATAAGTTGAGAAATGTAACTGTCCTGAAACCCAAAACAGATGAAAAGCTATGTTTCAGTGGATTGGATTTATTTCTGATAAATACCCTCATCATTGGAGGGCACCCCAATACTTTGGGGATATCAAATGTATCACTTCACTTGTCTTCCCATTGATCATCGGGCACCACAAATATCTCCATATATCCTGTCATGGATTAGCAGAACACTAGATGAAGGACAACCATGCAAGCAAGCAGGCTTCCGGAAAGAATTCAGCACAATCAACCATATCCACACGGTAACCAAGCTCATTGAGGTTTGTAGGGAGTACAAGATGCCGCTCTGTCTCACGTTCATTAATTTACAGAAAGCCTTTGATTCTGTGGAAACTGAAGCAGTCATCGAAGCCCTAGCCAAACAGGGTGTTCAAACCCAATACATCAAGATCCTTCGTGAGCTGTATTACTGACTCACCACCAGGATCTCACCGTTCTACAAAGAAGTGATCATTAATGTGAAAAGAGGGGTTCGACACTGTGATACCATTTCACCAAAACTCTTCAGCGCCACCCTCGAGAACATCATGCAACAATTAGAATGGGAAGGAATGGGAGTGAAGATAGATGTTCGGCAACTACACCACCTCCGCTTCGCTGATGACATCGTTCTAATAACACCAAACATTAGCCAAGCGGCACAAATGCTGGCTGACTTTGACCGAGAATGTGGAAAGATAGGTCTACAGCTGAATCTAAAGAAAACTATGTTCATGAAGAATGAACTAGTTCCAGAGGACCCATTCACTCTCAATGGAACAAACATCTCTGAATGCAGTTGTTATGTGTACCTAGGTCGAGAAATCAACATAATGAATGACCTAAAACCTGAGCTGTGCAGGAGGAAGAGAGTGGCATGGAATGCCTTCAAAGGCATCGAAGAAATAGCTAAAGGACAAAGAACCTCCGGTTCTGGGCACATCTCTTTGACTCCACCGTTCTGCCTGCATTAACTTATGCCTCAGAGACCTGGGCCCTACGAAAAGCAGGATGAGAATGCTATTCGGGTCTCCCAGAGAGGAATCGAAAGAGCTATGCTTGGAATATCACGCCTCACTCAAGTGAGAGAAGGAATCCAGAGTTCTGACCTCCGTCGCTATTCCAGAATCAGGGATGCTGTCTCGTTTGCCAAGGCATCGAAAATCAGATGGGCTGGACATGTAATGCGATTTGGAGACAACCGCTGAACTAGAGCCATTACCGACTGGATCCCACGGGATATCAAAAGATCACGTGGACGCCCACCTACAAGATGGTCAGACTTCCTTGTAAAGACCCTGAAGGAACAGTTTGAGGCTCTTCATATTCCTGAATCAACCAGATGCCATTGGGCCACACTGGCATGTGATAGGGTCCAATGGAAATGTTACTGGCGCCCACTCGAGCAAATCGATGAATAACGGGATTCAAGTGATCAAGTGATCCTGTCATATGTTAGTGTAGCCCAAGGGCATCTGCTAGCTCTAGGAACATAAAGAGCCTCAAACCATTCCATCAGGCCACGGGAATGAGGTCTAAATTGTAACTGGTATTTGGCATATCAAATATGGCATGGGTAGCTTGCCAGGCTCTGTCGTGAAGGTGGCATACACTTGTAGTCACCTCTAATCTTGAGGATTTATTGATGAACTTTTGGAATATAGTACAAACATTTCTATTTGCCAGTTGATTATTATTTTCATTTCTACCCAGGCTCATTTTTATCTGAATAGGGCTAATGTAATTTTGAAAACGACATGAGATTACCTACAAAATAAGAGAACCCCACTTAGCAAATGACTAAGTAAGTTACTGAAGAGGAAACTACTGAGATATATGTCCTTGGTCCTCTGTAGCACACATTCCCTAGTCCAATGGCTTTATGTGAGGACCCCTTACTTTGTTCCTTTAGTTCTCTATTTGTGAACATGTTGTCTTTTACTTGAATACATCTGTAAACTAGACATTGTAGAGAAGATTATTATGCCTAACATCTTTACCCCCCATTTCTGTGACTATGTAGGTATTATCTTCTGCTAGTTCTTTTCATTGGGTTTTGTGTGGATCTAGAAAGAGCAGATATATAGGTGTTTGCTTCTCTGGCACCAACCTTCTCTAGTGCTCTCCTCTTTCTGTCTTCCTATTTAACTTTACCAGAAAAAAATGTCTTATATGGCTCTCCAACTGTCATTCACTGCTGGTTGTCATGGTGCTGGAAAGTTCTGGAAGGGGCTGGCAGCTGATAGTATTCTACCTAAGTCTCAGACAGTACCTGAGTTGGGGGTTGGGGCTACAACCTTCACCAGGATACCTGTTCCTCCTCATCCAGTGATGGGCCAGCAGGTACTATGGCATGTCAGGGGTCAGGGTCTTCCTTATTTATCTCCTCCAGATCATTCCTAAAAGGACATTGAAGGTACACTTTTTTTTTCGGGGGGTCATACCCCAACGACGCTAAGGGGTTGCTTCCTGGCTCTTTGCTCAGGAATTACTCCTGGTGGTGCTAGGGGTCCATATGGGATGCCGGGCATTGAACCAAGGTCGGCTGCATGCAAGGCAAACGCCCTACCCACTGTACTATAGCTCCAGCCCCTGAAGATACATTTTGAGATTATTAACCAACACTTTGGTTTTGAAGGGCCACAATGACATCTGATTCAGATACTAACTTCTAATCTTCTCTTCCAGCCACACCTCTTATAAAAAGACAACCTTTAAGGACATTATTAATTCAATACTTTTTGTTTAGCTTTGGGCCATACCAAGTGATGCTCAGGGTTTACTTATGCTTCTGCACTCACGATTCACTTTTTGTGGTGCTCAGGGAATCAGATGGGATGTAGGGAATCAAACCAGGTCAGCAGCATGCAAAGCAGCACCCTACTCACTGTACTACTGCTTCGGCTCTGTGATCCAATACTTCTCTATACCCTTTCTACTATGGAAAAAAATGAGTTAAAAGTGTTTATATGGGTAAATGTGTGTATGGGCATATTACACCAACTGAGATAAATCTCAGGTTAACAAGTTTTAATCAAAATATGACTTCTCTATTTGAATCAAAGCCAGGTCCTATTTTCAACTAGTGAACAAATACATATTTATAATTTTGGTATCTAACTTTTGCCAAGATTTTTGCAATTATAGCAAGAATTCTGATTTTAAAATGATGCTTATATTTTCCCTAGATCACAGAAGTGAAATATACTATGTTGATCTGGCTCCTTGGAAAAGTAATACAGTGAAAACATAAGGTCAGTTACTATGATGTTTGTACTATGTTCATTCATCTATAAGATAACACAGTAGTTTCGTGTGGCTTGACTTGAGCACTTCCCAAAACCTACAGAACCTATGCCTAAGACAGAATGATCAATTTCAACATGTGCCTGTGAGAAAGAAACAGACTGATATATATCACTGTATCACTGTCTTCCCGTAGATCATCGATTAGCTGGGAGCGGACACCAGTAACATCTCAATATGTCCTGTCACATGCGAACAGCCCAAGGTCATCTGCCTGCTCCAGGAACATAAAGAGCCTCAAACCATTCCATCAAGTCATGGGAATGAGGTCTATAATTGTTACTAGTATTTGACATGTCAAATAAGACACGGGTAGCTTGCCAGACTCTACTGTTAAGGGGGAGATTCTCTTGTAGTCATGTCAAAATTCAAGCATTTACTGATGAACCACATGGCTGTGCAAGCTGGGCTGTGATCAGCTCCTCTGCTTGGTGGAGCTCTGAGAGGGAGTAGGGATGTGGAAAATGGAGGCCCCTCACCCTCGTGGTGTGGGGTTCCTCTGGCTTGTTGCAAGGCTCTGCTGGGGTGGCGGGCCAGGGCTAGAACCTGCCATCCCTCCTGGATGCCTCGTGATCAGCTAGGCACAGGGAGAGCAAGTGTATATATATATATATTTTTTTTCTGAAAACAACGTGCACTGTCTATTTTGTCATGCCAATATACAACATCTTTTTCAGTTCATTCAAATTTTACTCCCAATTCATTCCTCACTTTTCATGAAAGAAAAATCTTATTCAGTGCTTGTTTTTATTTTCTGGACATATGTCTAAATAAATAACACTAGCAATAACTCTCTGAAACAATACCAAATGGTAAGAACAGATGTAGCAACTTCAATGTTTGTCTAAGTATTATGCCCTGTGGCCAAAAACTCTTCAGTTATATAATGACTATACTGCAAGTACCCACTGCTTACTCTGAACAGAATTTCATCATGAATGATTAAAAAATTTGTTTAAGAAAAAAAATTGCATCAATTATTGTTCTCAAACATATCTTTTTAATATATTTATCATGCAATGGGTATTTCTATGTATACTATAAATATACTGCATAGTTTTCTTTGTTGATGCTTCAATTGAAAATCCCTAAAAAAGAAAAGCATATTTAAGAGCATGTTGTGTAATATTTCCTTCATATTCTTCCTTCTGTTCTCAATTTGAGTTTTTCAGCACATTCACAGAGATATATGCTTATAAGTATTTAAAAATGTCACTAGTGATATTTTAAATTTTGTGCTCAGTTTCATTTCCCTAAATAACTATCACATAGTTAAATATCCTGAAAGAAACAAAAGCCATTTTTCATTATATGTATTATTTGTTGATTGGTTTAAAAGTTAGATTTTTTTTCTGTGACATTCAACTCCTGAATTTAGGCTCTTGGTGGAAAAAATCTCTGGCCTAACCACATTAAAGATTTTTGATAACCTCAAATAAGTTAAAGTGTGTAATATATTTTAAAATGGAATTAATATTTGTGTTTTAATACACATAATATTTGTTATATGTTGCTTTGTTTTTCTTAAACTCTTTTCCCAGTCTTTTCCATTGCATAGGTACTAGGTGAGTGATATGTCATTTAGAGCAGTACCAAGAACTTTTTCTATTCCATTATACACCAAATAATTTGTAATACTTATCCCTTCCAAGAATACTCACACTATTTTATAAGTGCTAAAATATAATTTTGCATAATTTATGCATGTTAAAAGATAATTTTGTCCCAAATACTTGGGGAAAATTCCTTAATATATTCCTTTTCAAAATAATCTTGCTTTGTTCTTTTGAAAGAAGGTGGCTCTCAGAACGATGTGAATACACTCTACAAAAATATTCCATATAAATTTGAACGGAAATTTATTTATTTATTTATTTATTTTATTTTATTTATTTTTTTTTTTTGCTTTATGGGTCACACCGGCGATGCTCAGGGGTTACTCCTGGCTTTTTGCTCAGGAATTTATCCTGGCAGTGCTCGGGGAACCATATGGGATGCCAGGGATCGAACCCAGGCCGGCACAGGCTGGCCGTGTGCAAGGCAAACGCCCTACCCGCTGAGCTATCGCTCCGACCCGTGAACGGAAATTTAAATACAATTCCAAATGATAGGCACTAATTGAAATTAGAATAAAATTTAAATATTTATTTCCTGACAATTCTAGTATGATTCAATGCCAAAGGTTTACGAATCTCTCTGATGACTTACTGTATTTGAAGAGAAACATTGCTGTGCCCTCAATAATTAGTCAAAGTCAGAGTTTCTCATCTGTGCCCACATGGTTCCATGTTGGCCATCAGGACATTCCAAGGTGAATACTACATAAATGTCTGGACAAAGATAAAGAAATACTCATTTAGTTGGGTTGGCCTAATTAGATATTAACTCCCCATTAACCTGCAGATTCATGGTGTCACTGACATCTACTTTTTCCAATATTCTGTTCCTTCTACCAGAATCTTTGTACAATTTTTACATTTTTTTACTTTTTTTTTACTTTTTTAAAAATATATTTTATTACACCACCATGAGATAAACAATTACAAAAATGTCCATGTTTGGGTTTCGCCATACAGTGCTCCAGCACCCATCCCTCCACCAGTGCCCATTTCCCACCACCAATGTCCCCGATTGCCTCCCCTCTCCCTAGTCTGCTTCTATGGCAGATTCTTTATCTCCTTTCTCTTTCTCTTTCTCTCTCTCTCTTCCTTCTCTTACATAATGTGGTTTGTAGTACATACATTTAGAGGTTATGTGTATCTTTTTGCCTGTATTTAATGTTAAGTTCTATGTGGTAATAGCACTTTCGACAATTATGGGCACACTGTTCCCTTATCTGTCTTACCTAACCTCTGCTCTCACACATTTGTGGTAATTTCCACCTTTGACAAACCTCCTGATCCATGTTTCACCTGACCTTGGATGTTGGTATCATAATAAGTAAATATATATTATAATAAATATATATATATATATGTATATATACATATATATGTATATATATGTATATATATGCAGTCATTCTATATCTGTCTCTCTCCTTCTGGCTAATTTCACTCAACATGATCCTTTCCACGTCCATCCATTTATAGGAAAATTTCATAACTTTATTTTTTCCTAACTGCTGCATAGTATTCCATTGTGTAGATGTACCAAAGTTTCTTTATCCAGTCATCAGTTCTCGGGCACTCTAGTTGTTTCCAGATTCTGGCTGTTGTGAATAATGCTGCTATGAATATTAAAGTAGGGATAGTGTTTCCGCTGCATGTTTTTGGCTTCCCAGAATATATTCCCAGGAGTGCTATGGCTGAGTCAAATGGGAGCTCAATGTCTAGTCTTTTGGAGGAATGTCCATATAGTTTTCCAAAAAAGGCTGTACCAGTCAACGTTCCCACCAACAATGGATGAGAGCCACCTTTTCCCCACATCCACAGCAGCACTTGTTATTCTTGCTCTTTTGGAAATGTGCCAGTCTCTGTGGTGTAAAATAATATCTCATTGTTGTTTTGATTTGCATATCTCTGATGATTAATGATGATGAGCATTTTTTCTTATGTCTTTTGGCCATTTGAATTTCTTCCCTGTTGAAGTTTCTGTTCATTTCTTCTCCCCATTTTTTTGATGGGGTTGGTTGTTTTTTCTTATAAAGTTCTACCAGTGCCTGATATATCCTTGGAGTGTTTCATCTGAGAAGTCTGTTGTATATCTTAGGGATGTTCCTTTGTATGTGATTTCGTTCTTTGATCTTGCTGCTTTCAGTATTCTATCTCTATCATTTTTGTCATTTTAATAAGGATGTGTCTTGGAGTATTGGGGTTTCTTTTACCTGGTATCCTATGGGCCTCCTGAATCTGGGAGCATATGTTCTTCAGTTCTGGGAACTTCTCAGCAATGATGGATTTGACAGTTTCTTCTTCATCAGGGTTTTTTCTTCTTGCCTTCTGGGACCCCAATGATCCATATATTTTCCTTTTTGGCTTCTTCCCGATTTTCTCTGCTAGTCTGTTCTTTGATTGTGAGTCTTTTTTCCATCTTCTGCTGTTGTCTAGAGAATCTTTGGACCTCGTCTTCAAATCACTAATTCTTTCTGTAGCAGTTGTTACTCTGCTTTGGAGGCCTTCCCGTGTGTTTTTTATTTCACTTACCACGTTTTTAATATCTGTCATTTCTGCTTGTATTTTGGTCTGCCCAGGTATGCTGGTCCAGAGACTCTTAGACATGGGGCAGAGCGGTTCCTTGCTCTCCCTGTGCCCAGCCGTTCATGAGGCAGTCGGGAGGCATGGTGGGTTCTAGCCTTGGCCCACCACCCCAGCAGAACCTCACAACAAGCCAGACGACCCCCCCCCACCCACTCCACGGGCGCCGCCATTTTCCACAACCGGACTTCCCTCTCTTCAGAACTCCACCCAGCCGACCAGCCCATCACAGCCCGGATCATCGACACCCACCCTGCCTCAGTTTCTTCCTCAATCCGGCCCAGGTATGCTGGTCCAGAGACTCTTAGACATGGGGCAGAGCGGTTCCTTGCTCTCCCTGTGCCCAGCCGTTCATGAGGCAGTCGGGAGGCATGGTGGGTTCTAGCCTTGGCCCACCACCCCGGCAGAACCTCACAACAAGCCAGACGACCCCCCCCCACTCCACGGGCGCCGCCATTTTCCACATCCGGACTTCCCTCTCTTCAGAACTCCACCCAGCCGACCAGCCCATCACAGCCCGGATCATCGACACCCACCCTGCCTCAGTTTCTTCCTCAATCCGGCTCAGGTATGCTGGTCCAGAGACTCTTAGACATGGGGCAGAGCGGTTCCTTGCTCTCCCTGTGCCCAGCCGTTCATGAGGCAGTCGGGAGGCATGGTGGGTTCTAGCCTTGGCCCACCACCCCGGCAGAACCTCACAACAAGCCAGACGACCCCCACCCACTCCACGGGCGCCGCCATTTTCCACAACCGGACTTCCCTCTCTTCAGAACTCCACCCTGCCGACCAGCCCATCATAGCCCGGCTCTCGTCGCGTGGTTCATCAATAAATGCTTTATTTGGAGGTGTTTAAAAGAGTTTGCCTCCCGCTCGACAAGCCCGGCAAGCTTCTCGTGTTGTATATAATATGCCAAATTCCAGTAACAATTATATTAGGTCATTCCCATGATCTAATATAATGGTTTGAGGCTCTTTATGTTCCTGTAGCAAGCCGATGCCCTTTGCTCTACTGGCATGAGACAGGACATACGGAGATTTTACTGGTGCCCGCTCTAGCAAATAGATGATTAACGGGAAGATCGTGATCGTGATCGTGATTTTGGTCTGCAATTTACTAATTTTTGCTCTCGTGTCCTCTTGTATTTTATTGACTTTGTATTCCATTGCTTCGTTGAGTTCCTTATGCATCCTTAACAGTTCCTTCCAAAATTCCTTATCTGAGAGCTTATATAGCTCATTATTATTGCTTGGCTCATCTGGATTAGTAACTTCATCTGGATTAGTGGCTCATCTGGATTAGTAACCTCCCTGGGGGCGTGGTCAGATGGTTCATGCAGCCACAAATTAATATTCCCTCCTTATTGCATTAAGCCAACATTGGACTACTTTACCAACGGTTATCAATGGGAGCCTAACTACTCGATCCACATTGATAATACAACATAACTCTAAAGTACACAACACTTACAGTGAACACAAGAATCATCACTGGTACCAACCGAAACCTATAAAAATCAGGAAATTCAATATCAAGAAGAAGGTAACATCTTTTGTAGAGGAGAACACCCTTGGCTGAGCATCTTCAGAGTCCTACTTGACAATAAGAAACAGTGCCCCAAAAAGGATCCAACCCCAGACGACCTCAGCACCATGAGGAAACAATGCAGATACCACCTCAAAGGGCAGATGAAGAAAACAACCCTAAAGATTCAAAAATGAATACACACATACATAATTTCTCTGATAAAGAATTCAGAGAAGAAATAGGGAGGATATTTAATGAGCTCAATGACAAAAATGGAATGATGTCCAATAAACTACAGGAGCCATAAATGAAGCAATGGAATGAGCAGTCAATAAATTACGGAGGAAATGAGAGCAAAAATGAGAATGCTATAAACAGAAATATCAGTAAAAATCTCAGTAGATGAAATGAAAAATGCAATGGGGGGCTCTCAACAGCAGGATGACAACAGTGGAAGAAGAATCAGTGACAATGAGGATGAGCTGTGGAAGGCACTCCGGGTAATTCAACAGATGAAAAAAAGACTGAAAACTGAATCAGCAGAGAAATAGAGAACATTGGAATGAATCCAAGTGGAATAACATATGGAACAATGTTGCAGGACTCCTAAGGGCCGCTGCATCTGCTCTGGATTG
The DNA here is from genome assembly GCA_021461705.1 of Cryptotis parvus. Classification (NCBI taxonomy): domain Eukaryota; kingdom Metazoa; phylum Chordata; class Mammalia; order Eulipotyphla; family Soricidae; genus Cryptotis; species Cryptotis parvus. Next base: position 43,578 of record JAJIBD010026293.1, read on the forward strand.
CCTCCCGCAAATCACTCCGTAGATAAGGGGGTAGTCTAAATGTGGCAGTTTATCCGACCATGTATGCTGTACTAGCTGGTATAAATATTCTCCCATGCTATCACAATCATCGTGGGACTAGCTAGATCTTACCAGCATATTAGCCTGGCCACGTAAGGACACCTAAGTAATTAGACCAGAGAGAAATGCTGTTTGCTTCCAAACAAACAAGCATGGCTCCCTGATAAAATATAAAACTACAATGAAGTAGAGGAGACTTGTGAAGGCTTGGAGAAATATTTAACTGGCATTGGTGTTGGTCTTTGGTACAGTGACATGCCATCTCAGAAACCCCCTTCTCTACATTTCAAAGGCCTTCCCTGCTCAAAACATTAGCACAGTAAAGGCCCTAGGTGAGATGCAGGGAGGGATTACCTGAGGGCATTGGACCCTCCCTGCTTTCCATAACAATGGGAGGAAGGTCTGAGTTGCAGGGGGGGTATAAACTAGCCGGTTCCCGCTCTCCCGTCTTCTTCCCTGTGGGATTTCGCCTTGTGAGCGTTTATTCCCCTTGGAAGTTTTACACGTGGCGGTCGCCATCTTGGCCTACACGTGGCTGGGGTTCTAGCCTGGAATCCTAAGCATCGGGTTTTTCCTTTTGCTGATTTGTATGCCTGAACCTGTGATAAGTAAAGCCTTTTAAAACCGCGCCGGTTCCTGAGTGTTCATCCATTCCTCGCCGGCCCCGGAGGTAGAAGGGAACTTCGCTTCCCGGCACTGTCGGGGACCCCGGCGGAGTGCCCCGACATTTGGCGTCCCTGGGTGGGCACCACGAACATCGTCTGGTCTAGTTATCATCGGACAGAGATCATCTACCTCCGAACCGTGAGTAAAATGATGGATATCTCATGGTATAGATACATTGTATCTTTTATTGGCTCGGAACCATACATAGCCCAGTCTATAAAGTTCCTTTCTGAGAACTACTCTATCTTTTCACAAATCATCTGGGTCCTTGCGATTTTTAAACTGTACCTTTGTGTAAGGACAATGTTTAATAGAGAGAGAGAAGAAAGTAATAAATTGAATGCAATCTTAAGGGACGAGGTTTACTCAGCGATTGAAGAAATAAGTGAGGATCATAAAGCTACAGGTAGACTGGTCTTAAAGCTTGAGGACAGAATTATTAAACAGTTTAAAATTTGAAAAGAAATTCGAAGAACAGGAAAGTAAAATTATTAACCAGATTTTAAAATTCAAGGAAAAATTAGAAGAACAGGATTTAAAATTCAAAAAAAAAATTAAAAGAACAGGATTTAAAATTCAAAAGAAAAATTAGAAGAACAGGAAAGTAAAATTACTAAACAGGATTTAAAATTTGAAGTAAAGTTTGAAGAGCAGAAGAAGGATATCGATAAAATCAGCACTATCTTAGAGGAAGAAATTGACAGACAGAGAGATAGAATAGATGGACAGAAAGAGGAGGTTTGGAAGTTACACATAAGATTGAAAGAACAAAAGGAAGAAATATATAGGAAACTTGAAAACTTAAACCAAGAAATGGATGTGTTACGCAGGGAGATTTCTGATTTCATAACTTATCAATCAGGACCTAGCGCATACCCAATACTGAGTCGTGAACCAACTAAAAGCCGTTCCACAAACACGCCCCAAAACTGTAGACTTGAAAAAGGTGTATACATTCCCAGCAAAAAAATCTAAAAAAGAATTCTAATGTGGCTGATAACTTAGAGGAGGAACAGGAAAACCCAGAGGAGGCAAATTCCCAAGCTGAAAATCTCTCCAGAGTTAATACCCTCAATGGGGTAGATGTTCCTCTGCCAGATACTACAAGCTCTGATGAGGAAGAAGGGGAGGAACAGATTAGCTCGAGTCAAAGAGCAAAGCCCAGCAATCTTTCTCATCACCAATCTAAAGATAAAGTAAAACCGATTCATGAAGACTTAAAAATTGAGGCAATAACCCCGTTTAGGAAGGCTTGCGACAGGTTTGGAATATCAAGTCCTTATACTTTAAAATATTTAGCTGATTGGAGCGAAAATGATCAGTGGGTATTGGGAGACTTTGAAACGGTAGCCCATACTTGTCTAAACAAATCACAGTACATACAATGGCATATGTGGTATGCAGATGGGGTTAACCAGAATATTGACACTTTAAGAGAAAAGGAATCAGACCATACTATAACTTTTGCCATGCTAAAAGGTGAAGGTGAATGGAAAAAAGAAAGCAAAACAAGCGACATTACCTGAACCTATTTTAAAATTTGTTCGGGAGACAGCATTAAAAGCGTGGGAAAGAGTAGGTTCCGACCCAGAATTTCTAGGTAGCTATACGAAAATTTACCAGGGTCGTGATGAACCATACTTTGATTTTGTTGGGAGATTATGTGAAACAATCCAAAGACAGGTTCAAGACCCAACCACTCAAGAAATCCTAAAACGAAACTTAGCATATGAGAATGCTAATCAAAAATGTCGAGCATTACTATATGGTATTAAGGAAAAGGATGACCTCATGGGGTATCTAAAGGCCTGTAGAAATGTCGGTTTAACCTCCCATAAAACACAGGATGATATAGAGGCTTATCCCATCAGCAGGAGGATCAGGAGAGGGATGAAATGTCAGACAGCTCTAGGGGGAGAAACAATAAACTTCAAAGGATAAAAAATAATCGGAGAAACTATTCTAATAATCGCAGCTCCACCCCTCGGATGGCCCCACCTGGACCATGCCCAAGGTGCAGAAAAGGAAAACATTGGGCCAGAGACTGTCGGTCTTGGAGGCGAAGTCAGCCTCAGGCTTCATCTGGACAGATAACCTGCTTTAGCTGCGGAAAGAAGGGACACACCCGTAGAGATTGCCCATCTTCTAAAACTATCAATACAGGGCAACATTCTAATAATCCCTTTATAGGAAATGTTACATGGACCCTATTAAGGGAAGATCAAGAACCCAAGTATTACTTGGACATGATCCCCATGTAATTGTACTACCTAACCCTAAAAAAGAAATTGAAGCTGTTTTACCACTCAGTGAAATCCTTCAGAGAGCTTTAGCAGATTTTTCAGGAGAAATATCTTATCATTACCCAGCTGGAAAAACCTGGGAATTTCTGAAAAGAACACCTTTTATAATTTCCACCATTGTCCGCTCCTCTCCCATTCCTGATGCTCCAGTGTATTATATTGATGGCTCCTCATCAGGAAGGGGTGGAATTACAGGTCCTTCGTTGACCACTACTGTACATACAAATTATAAATCTGCCCAACAAGTGGAACTCGCCACCCTGATACATTTACTATCCCATATATCTGGCCCATGTAATGTGGTGAGTGATTCTGCATATGTAGTTGGTTTATTTCCTGGAATTGTCACTGCTTCTTTAAATGCCCATAATCCTATAATTCAGGAGCTACTCCATAAACTACAAGATCTCCTCCGAAATAGAACATTCCCTATATACATCTCCCACATCCGTTCTCACAGCCGACTCCCGGGCCAATGGTTCGAGGAAACGAAGCAGCAGATCTCTTGGCAGCACCAGTATTTAAATCAGCTGAGGAAGAGCACCAAACTCTACATAGAAATGCCCGCCGCCTTAATGTACACCATGGCATCCCATGGAGACAAGCTAGACAAATTGTCCGCAACTGTCCTGTCTGTGCTCCTTTACATTGTACATCTCATGTAGCAGGAGCAAATCCTCGAGGTTTACAGACAAACCAATTGTGGCAGATGGATATAACTCATACTAACTTATTTCCCAACAAACCTTTCCTTCATGTGGTCATCGATACATTTTCCCGGTTCATATGGGCTGTTCCTATGACGTCTGAAAGAGCTAAATCTGTTTGTTCATTTTTACTCCAGTGCTTCTCCATCATGGGTATTCCCCATACCATAAAAACAGATAATGGTCCTGCTTACACCAGCAAAACCTTCAAATCCTTTTCCGAGGAATGGCAAATCAAACATATTACAGGAATTCCATATAATCCACAAGGACAAGGAATAGTTGAACGTGCCCACAGAACGCTTAAAACTCAGCTATTAAAGCAATGAAAAACAAGCATGCCTCCAATGGATTCTTTATCTTTAACATTATTCACCTTAAACTTCTTAAATATACCTCAAGGAGATCCCTATACCGCGGCTGAACGTCACTTTCAAGAAGATACGCAAACTCAAAAAACAGTCAATTCACCTATCTGGGTGAAAATTGATGATAAATGGATTGCAGGTCACCTCCTCATTCGGGAAGAGGCTATGCTTTCATTTCTACAGACGATAACCCTGCCAAGAAACTCTGGGTTCCTCTGCGACTTGTTAAGACTAGAATTCTCCAAGAATCAGAAAACAACTAATTCTTTCAATATAAAGTCTTAAATTTTAAATTGCAAGTAGCTGTTTAAACTTCCTGGATTGGTTCCTTTTAATAATGATCTTGTTTTGCAGTCTGTGATCATGGTTCATGTCTAATATCTTGCCTTACAGCCTTAATATTTTCTTTCTTACAAAAAAAAAGGGTGGAAAAATGGGTGGACTCTGATCACAGTGCTCATTACAAAAAATGTTTGCTAAATCAATGAAAAATTGTTTTTCTAATGATTCTGTTCACAGGATGAGATATTCGAATCCAGTAAACCTGCGCTACAGTGCTCAATACTCCGAGACTCCTAAAACAGTGCTCGCTAAAAATTTAATAATTTGCAAAACTAATTTTTCCCAATGCTCTATTCACAGGAAAAGACACTTTCTCACCATCATTTGCCGGCTTTCTATTCATGAAGCGCTTGACTCGTTACCATTTATCACCCTAAATGGGTCACATACACAGCTGTAAGATTTTTTTTTTTTTTTTTTTTTGCTTTTTTGGGTCACACCCCGGCGATGCTCAGGGGTTACTCCTGGCTCTGCACTCAGGAGTCACTCCTGGCGGTGCTCGGGGACCATATGGGATGCCGGGGATCGAACCCAGGCCGGCATGGGCCGGCCGCGTGCAAGGCAACGCCCTACCCGCTGGGCTATCGCTCCTGCCCAGCTGTAAGATATTGATCGATCAAATGTATGTGTGTGTGTGTGTGTGTGCATGTGGTGGCCACCATTATGTTTGTGATTAATGTTGTGTCTATGTTATGTCTCAACTACTACCTTCTCAATTTCTGACCACTACAAACCTCTATTACATTCATCAACTCCACTGCTGATCCACTAGATTTATCAATTTTAAAATCATCAATTCTCATACTTATTTCCCTGCTCCACCCATGTTGGAGCTTCTTTATATTCTTCTCTTCATCCCAAACTTGGATCCCTACAAAGCCTTAAAATCCCTACTTGTGATTAACCTCGAAAAGTGTTTTTGTCTCGCCTAAGCTACAGGTACAGTTACCGGTGCCAATGTTCCCTTGCTGAAGAAGCCCTGCAAGACGCCCACACTGATGTTCCAGACACCTGCTCCAGCGCTCAAGACTCCTGTTCCAGAGTTCAAGATATCACACCGATGTTCCGGACACCTGTTCCAGCACTCAAGACTCCTGTTCCAGAATTCGAGATACTTGTTCCAGTGTTCCTGAGACCCAATCCAGTGTTCCTGACAATTCAACGAGTTCCTGATCGCTGCTCTCCAAAGACTCATACTCATATGATCACCGCTATTGCTGTTCCAGAAGTAGCCCCACAGATTTTGTTCCAGACACCCGACTTTACATAAAATATAGCAAATTGACTCTCACAAATTATGGACAGTGCAAACGATAGTCCGTTATAATAAGACAGCTAAAACACTTTGTCTTGAACTTTGCTTTGGGTCCAAAAACAAGTTAGGATCCTAAAGTAACATGTATTATCATTTTGCAATTGGAATTGTTTTTTCTTATCTTAATTTTCTGTACATTACTAAATATTTCTTACCTTTTCAATTTTTATTAGTAAATTAATCAGGGGGAGTTGTTGCAGGACTCCTAAGGGCCGCTGCATCTGCTCTGGATTGCCTCCCGCAAATCACTCCGTAGATAAGGGGGTAGTCTAAATGTGGCAGTTTATCCGACCATGTATGCTGTACTAGCTGGTATAAATATTCTCCCATGCTATCACAATCATCGTGGGACTAGCTAGATCTTACCAGCATATTAGCCTGGCCAACGTAAGGACACCTAAGTAATTAGACCAGAGAGAAATGCTGTTTGCTTCCAAACAAACAAGCATGGCTCCCTGATAAAATATAAAACTACAATGAAGTAGAGGAGACTTGTGAAGGCTTGGAGAAATATTTAACTGGCATTGGTGTTGGTCTTTGGTACAGTGACATGCCATCTCAGAAACCCCCTTCTCTACATTTTCAAAGGCCTTCCCTGCTCAAAACATTAGCACAGTAAAGGCCCTAGGTGAGATGCAGGGAGGGATTACCTGAGGGCATTGGACCCTCCCCTGCTTTCCATAACAATGGGAGGAAGGTCTGAGTTGGGGGGCGTATAAACTAGCCGGTTCCCGCTCTCCCCGTCTTCTTCCCTGTGGGATTTCGCCTTGTGAGCCGTTTATTCCCCTTGGAAGTTTTACACGTGGCGGTCGCCATCTTGGCCTACACGTGGCTGGGGTTCTAGCCTGGAATCCTAAGCATCGGGTTTTTCCTTTTGCTGATTTGTATGCCTGAACCTGTGATAAGTAAAGCCTTTTAAAACCACATCGAATTCCTGAGTGTTCATCCATTCCTCGCCGGCTTCGGAGGTAGAAGGGAACTCGCTTCCCGGCACTGTCGGGGACCCGGCGGAGCGCCCGACAGAACAACATAAGAATTATTGGCATCCCAAAGGAACAAGAATGCAACCCTAAGAAAATAGGTACAGTTAAAAAAAAAACCTTGCAGAAAAGTTCTCAGAGATAAAGGACACAGCCATGCATATCCAAAAAGCCTAAGGATCATGCAAAAAAGAGACCCAAGCAAAAAGACCCCAACACATATCCTAGTCACTTTAAAGGATGCCATAGAGAAAATTGTTCTAGTGACAAGATCAAAGAAGGAAATTTTATACAAAGGAGCATCCATTCGACTTTCAGCAAACCTATAAGAAGTGACCCTACAAGTTCAAAGGTAGTGGTGGAATATTGTGAAAAAACTCAATGAAATGAATGCCTCACCAAAAAATTCTTTACCCGGCTAGATTCTCATTCAGATTTGAAGGACAGATATACAAATTAATGTATGAACAGCAGCTCAGGAACTTCATAGACTCAAAAACAACCTTAAAAACAAAGCTGAGCTACTCTAAGACTAGACAAAACCCAAAAGAACAACAAACCTAAAAAAAGATATCACAAAATCCAATGACAATCTTTCTCATTGTCAATGGTCTAAATGCACCAGTTAAGATACACAGTGTGGCAAAATGGATAAAAAAATTGAACCCAACATCCTGCTGCTTTCAACAAGTCCATCTGAACAATCAGAGCAAAGACAGCTCAAAGTTAAAGTCTGGAAAGCAATCCTTCACTCAATCAACCCTCAAAAATGCCATTGTGCACATACTAGTATCTAACAATATAGTCTTCAGACTGAGAAAGGTTAGAAAGGACAGAGAAGGTCACTTCTTAATAATCAATGAATACATATATCAGGAAGAAATTACACTCCTAATCATATATGTACCCAAACAGAGGCCAGCAAAATACTTAAAACAACTACTAATAGTCTTCAAAGAAAACATTGACAGAAACACAATTGTAGTTGGAGACTTCAACTCTGCTCCATCAATGCTTGATATTGACAAGACTGAAATTCACCAAAAAATACTGGTCCTGAAGGAAGAAATAGAAGAAAGAGGGCTATTATATATATACAGGGCATGGGCCGGAGCAATAGCCCAGTGGATAGGGCGTTTGCCTTGCACACGGCCGGCCCATGCTGGCCCGGGTTTGATTCCTGGCATCTCATATGGTCCCCGAGCACCGCCCGAAGTAATTCCTGAGTGCAGAGCCAGGAGTAACCCCTGAGCATTGCCGGGTGTGACCCAAAAAAAGAAAAATCAAAAAAAAAAAAAAAACATAGATATATACAGGGCATTTCATCCCCAAAAATCTGAACACACATTTTTCTCCAGCGTACATGGAACATACTCCAAGATAGATAACATGCAGAGCCACAAAACATACCTCCATAAAGTCAAGAAGATAGAAATTGTATCAACTATTTTTCAGACCATGATGCACTGAAAATAGAAGTTAATTGCACAGAAAAATGGGGAGTCATACCATAACCTGGAAACTAAACAGTTCACTCTGAACAACCAGCAGGTTGTAAAAGAAATCAAAGAGGAAATCTAAAAGTTCCTGGAAACATAAATAAGACTGAAGACATGAACAATCAGAACTTGTGGGATATAGCGAAAGCAGTGTTAAAAGGAAAATTCATAGCTCTGCAAGCATTCAGCAGGAAAGAAGGGCCATTATAAGTAGTCTGATTTCACAGCTTAAAAATCTTAGAAAGTGACCAGCAAAAGGAGCCCAACACAGGGAGAAAGAAAGAAATAATAAAATTTAGAGCAGAAATCAATGTGCTGGAATCCCAAAAAAGAACAATCCAAAAGATCAATGAAACTAAGAGTTGGTTCTTTGAAAAAATAAACAAGATTATAAACCATTTGCATGACTTGCAAGGAAAGAAGAGATAGAATCCATATAAATAGAATCAGAAATGAAAAGGGGAACATCAGAACAGAAACAGTAGAAATTCAAAATATCAGAGATTACTTTGAGAGTTTATATCCCATGAAACAAGAGAACATAGAAGAAACGGACAAATTCCTAAATTCCTATAGCCTCTCAAGGCACTAACAAGATTTGTAGTACCTCAACTAACCTATCACCATTGAGGAAATTGAATCAGAAATCAAAAGTCTGCCCAATCACAAAATTCCAGGTCCAGAAGGCTTCACCAGTGACTTCTTATCTACTCACAGTCCTTTTCAAGTTCTTCCAGGAAACTGAAGAAAAAGAAACACTCCCAAATAGTTTCTACGAGGAACATATCACCCTGATACTAAAATCAGACAGATACATCATAAAAAAGAGAAAGTACAGACCAATCTCCCTGATGAACACAGATGCTAACATCTTCAATAAAGACAAGCAAAGAATCCAAAGAGTCATCAAAAATATTATACATCATGACCAAGTGGGATTTATCCCAGGAATCCATCTATTTATATGATCATATGGTTTTTATTTTTATTATTGATATGATGTATTATGTTGATTAACTTGTGGATGTTGAGCCCTTCTTGTATTCCTTTTCAAGTTCTTCCAGGAAAAGTGAGACAAGGCTGCCCACTGTCACCACTTCTATTCAGTACAGTACTGGAAGTACTTGCCATAGCAATAGGGAAGAAAAAAGACAGTAAGAGCATGTTGCTAAAAAAGGAAGAAGTCAAGCTGTCACCATTTGCAGACAACATGATCTTATACCTAGAGAACCCTAAACTCTCTACCAAAATGGTCCTAGATTCTGGCAGTAGAGTGGCAGCATACAAAATCAATACCCCAAAGCCAATGGCTTCGCTATATGCAAATAATGAAAGAAAGGAAAAGAATATTAAAAGAAACAATACCATTCACAGTTTTGCCACAGAAAATCAAATACCTAGGAATCAATTTGACTAATAATGTAAAGCATCTCTACAAAGAAAACTACAAAACATTGCTTCAAGGAATAAAGGAGAACCTTAGGAAATGGAGACACATTCCCGCTCATGGATTAGGAGAAATAACATTATCAAAATGTTAAAACTCCCTAAAGCCTTACACAGATTCAGTGTGGTCCTATAAGGATACTCACGAAATTCTTCAAAGAACTTGACCAAACACTCCTGAAGTTTGTCTGGAATAATAAACCCCCATGAATAGCTAAAGCAATCTTGGGGGGGGAGGTATAAATTTCCCCAACTTCAAACTCTAATACAAAGCAATCATAATTAAGACAGCATGGAATTGGTATAGGGAAAGGCATGTAGATCTGTGGAATAGAACTGAAAATCCTGAATCACACTCTCAAATTTATGATAACTTAATCTTCAATAAAAGAGCAAAAAATATTAAGTGGAGCAAAGAAAGCCTCTTCAACAAAAGGTGCTGGGAAAACTGTGCAGCTGTAAGTAAAAAAAATGAACTTAGACCTCCTTCTATGCCATGCACAAAAGTCAGAGCCAACCCCATCAAAAAATGGGGAGAAGAAATGAACATAAACTCGACAAGGAAGAAGTTCGAATGGCCAAAAGACATATGAAAAAATGTTCATAATCATTAGTCATCAGAGAGATGCAAATCAAAACAACAATGATATATCATCTCACACTAAAGAGACTGGCACATATCCAAAAGAGCAAGAACAACAATGATATATCGTCTCACACCAAAGAGAAGAGACTGGCATATATCCAAAAGAGCAAGAACAACAAGTGCTGGCGTGGATGTGGGGAAAAGGGGGCTCTCAGCCATTGTTGGTGAGAATATCGCCTGGTACAGCCCTTTGGGAAAATGATATGGACATTCCTCCAAAGACTAGAAATTGAACTCCCATTTGACCCAGCCATAACACTCCTGGGAATATACCCTGGGAAACCAAAAACACGCAGCGGAAACGCCATCCCTACTTTTATGTTCATAGCAGCATTATTCACAATAGCCAGAATCTAGAAACAACCAGAGTGCCCGAGAATCAATGACTGGATAAAGAAACTTTGGTACATCTACACAATGGCATACTATGCAGCTGTTATGAAAAAATGAAGTTATGAAATTTGCCTATAAATGGATGGACAAGGAGAGGAACATGTTGAGTGAAATTAGCCAGAAGGAAAGAGACAGATATAGAATTACTGCATTTATTTGCATGACATATATATACATATATATATATATACATATATACATATTATGATACCAATATCCAAGGTGAAAGGAGGATCAGGAAGTCTTGTCAAAGGTGGAAATTACCACAAACATGTGGGAGGAGGGATTAGGTAAGACAGAAAATGGAACAGTGTGCTAATAATTGTCAAAGTGCTATTACCAAGTAGAACTAAGCATTAAATACAGGCAAAAAGATACACATGATAACCTCTAAGTATATATATACTTATAAGTATACTTATAAGTATATATATATACTTATATGTAATATAAGTATATATATTATATATAAGTATACTTATATTATATATAAGTATACTTATATATAAGTATACTTATATTATATATAAGTATATATATATTCTATATAAGTATACTTATAAGTATATATATACTTATAAGTATACTTATAAGTATATATATACTTATAAGTATACTTATATATACTTAGGATTTTTTTTATATATATATACTTATATATAAGTATATATTATATATATATATAAAAATCCACAATGTGTAAGAGAAGGAAGAGAGAAAGAGAGAGAGAGAAAGAGTAAGAAAGAAAAGAGATAAAGAGCCTGCCATGGAGGCAGGGTAGGGGACGGGGGAGAGAATCGGGGACATTGGTGGTAGAAATGGGCACTGGTGGAGGGATGGGTGCTGGAACACTGTATGGCCAAAACCAAAATGTGAACATTTTTGTAATTGTTTATCTCATGGTGGAATAAAATATATTTAAAAAAAAAAACAAAATGGGTTCCCTGAGCACCACCAGGAGTAATTCTTGAGTGAGTAAGTCCTGAGCGTCACAGGGTGTGACCCAAAAAAAGCAAAAAAAAAAAAACAAGTATTAAAGATCTCAACATCAGACATGAATCTATAAAGTACATTGAAGATAACAGGAAAACTGATCTACGACATCAAAGCTAAAGGCATCTTCAACAAAACAACACTGATAAAGCAAATGGAAGCAAAGACAAACAAATAGGATTATATAATACTGGAAAGCTTCTGCACCTCAAAAGAAATGGTGACCAAGATACAGAGAAAGCCCATAGACTGGGAAAGAATATTCGCCCAAAGCCCATCTGATAAGGGGTTAATATACATAAAATATTAGGCACTGGTAGAACTTTACAAGAAGAAAACAGCCACCCCATCAATAAAATGGGGAGAAGAAATGAACAGAAACTTCCATAAAGAAGAAATTCAAACGGCCAAAAAGCATATGAAAAGTGCTCTTCATCATTAATCTTCAGGGAGATGCAAATCAAAACAATAAGTTAAAATTTCACACCACAGATACTGTCACATATTCAAAAGAGCAAAACAACTGGTCCTGGTGTAGATGTGGGGAGAAATGGACTCTAATTCACTATTGGGGGAGTGCTGATGGGTACAGCCCTTTTGAAAAACAACATGGACATCCCCCCTGAAAACTAAATATTGAGCTCCCATTTGCTCCAGCAATACCACTCCTGGGAATATACCCTGAAGACCAAAAAAAAAAAAAAACACAGCAGAAGCACTATCTGCACTTCTATATTCATTGCAGCTCTATTCACAATAGCCAGAATCTGGAAACAACCTAAATGTCTGAGAAGTTTGGCTAAAGAAACTGTGGTACATCTACATGATGGAATACTATGCAGCTGTCAGGAAAAAATGAAGTCATGAAATTTACCTGCAAATGGATGGAGATGGAGATTATGGTAAGTGAAATTATTCAGAAGTAAAAGGACAGATATAGAATGACTGCATTCATCAATGGGATATAAATATATACCAGTGTTCTACTAATTGTGGGAAATGGTAACACCAGATTATAACTCAGCTTTGAATATACACAAAGAGACATACATGATAAACCCTAAATGTCTGTAGGACAAGAATCAATATGAGCGGGAGAGGAGAGAGGGAGACAGGGAGAGAGACAGGGAGAGAGATAGAAAGAGAGACAGAGAGAGAGACAGAGAGTCAGAGAGAGAGTCAGAGAGAGAGACAGAGAGACAGAGAGAGAGACAGAGAGAGACAGAGATACAGACAGAGAGAAAGACAGAGAGAAAGACAGAGAGACAGAGACAGAGAGAGACAGAGAGAGACAGAGAAAAACAGAGAGACAGGGAGACAGAGAGAGACAGAGACAGACAGAGACAGAGACAGAGACAGACAGAGACAGACAGAGACAGAGACAGAGTCAGAGAGAGACAGATAAAAACAGAGAGACAGAGAGATAGAGAGACAGAGACATGAGAGACAGACAGAGACAGAGACAGACAGAGAGACAGAGACAGAGACAGACAGACAGAGACAGAGACAGAGACAGAGATAGAGACACAGAGAGACAGAGAGAGACAGAGACACAGAGAGACAGAGAGAGACAGAGACAGAGAGAGACAGACAGAGACAGAGAGAGACAGTGAGAGACAGAGAGAGACAGAGAGAAACCGAGACAGAGACAGAGAGAGACAGACAGAGAGAGACAATGAGAGACAGAGAGAGACAGAGAGAAATCGAGAGAGACAGAGACAGAGAGAGACAGAGAGAAACAAACAGAGATAGAGACAGAGAGAAACAGAGAGAGACAGAGACAGAGAGAGACAGAGAGACAGAGAGAAATCGAGAGAGACAGAGAGAGACAGAGAGTGAGACAGAGAAAGACAGAGACAGAGAGAGACAGAGAAAGACAGAAAGAAAGAGAGAGACAGAGAGAAGGGCAGGCTGGGGGAGATGGGAGGGAATGTGTGGACATTGGTGGTGGGAATGCTGCACTGGTGGAGGGATGGGTACTGGAACACTGTATGACTGAGACCCAATTATGAACATATTTGTAAGTATATATCTCATATTGGTATAATGAAAAAAGTTTAAAAATTACAGAGAATGATAAAAATTAGAATAGAAATGATCAGAAATTCACTTTAGTACTGGCGGAGGGTTGGGTCCTAGAACATTGTATGACTGAAACCCAAGCATGAACATCTTTATACTTATATATCACAGTAGTATAATTAAAAAAATGCAAACAAGTAAAATAAAATGCACTGGAATCTTAGGATTTTAGACTACAATAATACTTAAAATTTAGGACTCAAAACATGCTTTAAGGAATCTTTTTCTTGTTATAACTTATATGTTATATCTTCAATATTTCAAGGGAGTAGCAATTATCACTACTGATACATTCTTGGGCATGGCAATAGTCCGAAAGGAATGAGTTAAGAGAAAAAAATCACTCTAGAATTAAATTCAGAATCTTAGGAGTTCAGGGCTTAGGGTATATATTTTTACATTCTCTTACATGTGGTATGCTATTTAATGTCAATTTACATTATCAAATATTTCTTGATATTGTGATTTCTCAACAACATCTTTAGAGACATAGAAAGTGAACAGCTTTTTTAATAATCAACTTTCCTGGAAAATTGATTTGATGGTGATCCCTTAATCAGTTTCTCTCTAGTTAAGTATGATTTTTTGGAGGTCACAAATTTTGGACTATTGCTTTTTGCTTGAGAGAAGCTCAATGTAACTCAAACAAATGAACATCCTAAATTTTTACAATACTTCTAGCAGTTTTTTAAAAAAACTTTTAAATGTCGAAGCTAAATTCTTTTTGTAAAACCTAAGCAGGAAAAGAATTTTGAATTTGTGCCTTTGATGAAAAATTAACATGTGTCATACATTGTTGGAAGGTGTTCTCTTGGAACACAATCTTAAAGAGTTCTTCTTCATATGCCAATAGCATATGGTTCATAGTGGTAACCAAAGCATAGTGCTCCAAATGTGAAAAGTTTATGGTAGTTGTTCCTCACAAATGTCTAGTAGATTGCTTGAATTTGCAAGAATTTGAAATTATTTCCACTGAAAGTTGATGAATCAATACAAATAGATAGACAGACAGACACAGACAAACAGACACAGACAGACACACACAGACAGACACACACAGACAGACACACACAGACAGACACACACACACAGACAGACACATAGACACACACACATAGACAGACACACACACATAGACAGACACACACACAGACAGACACACACACGACAGATACTGTCTGTCTGTGTCTGTCTGTGTGTGTCTGTGTCTGTCTGTCTGTGTGTGTCTGTGTCTGTCTGTCTATCTGTGTGTGTCTGTGTGTGTCTGTCTGTCTGTTTCTGTCTGTCTGTCTGTGTCTGTGTCTGTCTGTCTGTCTGTGTCTGTCTGTGTCTGTCTGTGTCTGTTTCTGTCTGTATCTGTCTGTGTCTGTGTCTGTATGTGTGTGTGTCTGTATGTGTGTGTGTGTATACACTGGGCTGCACACCAAGCACCAGTTTAGGGCTGAATCATCAATGTATTAAAGCATTTCTCCCAAGGCCTTTAAGTATAATTTCAGATTCTACAGTTTGGATGTGACTATTGGGGTCTTTGTTTTTTTTAAACAGGAAGACCTTTTTTATTTCTTTTATTTTACCTCCCTGGCAACATGTGGTGGTTGCTGGAATTTAGTGAACATACGTCAGTATGTACTTCAGAAACAATCTAGAGGTTCATTTAATCTGAAAAATGGCATTTTAGTGAAAGCAGATGATTTAAGGGTTTTGAAAAAGAGTAAGAAGATAAAGGTCAACTTCCTAAGAGAATTGTGATAGTAAAGCTTAGTAGATGGCAGATGGGGGGTGGGAGCGATAGTCCAACAGGGAGAGCAGAGCCTGCAACAAGCCAGAGGACCCCCCACTCCATGAGGGGCTCCATTTTCCACATCCAGACTTCCCTCTCATCAAAACTCCACCCAGCAGACCAGCCTATCACAGCCCGGCTCATTGAGATCCACCCTGCAGCAGTCTTTTTTTAAATCCGGCTCAGGTATGCTGATCCAGAGACTCACAGACATGGGGCAGAGCTGCTATTTTCTTCCTCTGTGCCAGCCGCTCATGAGGCACCCATGAGGGATGGTGGGTTCTAGCCCTGGCCCACCACCCCAGCAGAGCATTGCAACAAGCCAGACAACCCCCCACTCCATGAGGGCCGCCATTTTCCACATCCGGACTTCCCTCTCGTCAGAACTCCACCCAGCAGACCAGCCTATCACAGCCCGGCCAAGCGGTTCATCAATAAATGCTGTATTTAGAGATGACTACAAGAGTATGCTACCTACACAGCAGAGCCTGGCAAGCTACCCGTGTCGTATTTGATATGCCAAATACCAGTAACAATTTTAGACCTCATTCCCATGCCCTAATGGGATGGTTTGAGGCTCTTTATGTTCCTGGAGCAAGCAGATGCCCTTGGGCTCTACTAACATGAGACAGGACATATGGAGATGTTATGTTACCCGCTCAAGCCAATCGATGATGACGGGAATACAGTGATACAGTGATCAAATAAGCAATACCAAGCAAGCGAAAAATAAGAACAATTGTAATTTTTTTCAAAGCAGTATAAATAGCATCATGCCACACAATTTTTTACTGACTATTCACCTAATGCAATTAGAGTTTTAAATGATTATATCCCCATGTTAAAAAAAAATCCCCAGGCCGGAGAGACAGTAAAGCAGGTAGGGCATTTGCCTTGCATGCAGCCAACTCGGGTTTGATTGTTGGCATCCCATATGATCCCCAGAAGTACACCACCAGAAGTAATCCATGAGTGAAGATCCAGGCATAACCCCTAAGCTTCACCGGGTGTGGCTAGGCTTAGGGTACCATATAAGTTACCAAGGAAAAAACACGAGTCTGCTTCCTGCAAGGCAAGTTCCCTATTCACTATACTGTTGCTCGAGCCCCTCCATGGTATTTTTAATAGAAAGAAAAAAAAACACTTCAAAAGTTTAGTGTCAAAGCAGGGAGATGGTACAGGTTTACACGGCATGAACTCAGTACTTAGTCATCCCAATTTGGTAGAACTACATCCTCAGGTCTTTACAGTAAACTAAGGCTTGATTTGTTCAAAACCCCCGGAGAGGCCCTTGAAAGTTCCTCCCCACAGAAATGTTCAATAGCTATTTGTTGTTTTATGCCTTTGGAGACTTGTTCGCAAAGACTCATATTCAAAATCTGTAATATTTAGGGGGTGCAACTAATGTATTTTTTGTTTAAATGCCTCACATTATATCTTTTATTGTATAAAAAAGACATAGTAGATTAGGGCAATTATGAAGTTTTCATTGGGATTATTAAATAATAACTCTGGTTCTTTGAAAAAATGATTAAATATATAACCCTCTGTAGGGAGTGAGACAAGGTGGAGGTAATACGGGAGGAGGGAAAAGGAAACAAAAAAGATAAATTTGAGACAGGAGGGACAGAAAGCCCCAATTACTAATTTCAGAACAAAAGGGGACATGGCTGCTAAGCTCACATAATTTATAAGGTATGTGAATTTTACAAACGACCCAATGACCACAAATTTGATACCCTAAAGTTATTGGTAAAATTCATCTTTTAACCTTTAAAAAACAAAATTTTACCTTTTTATACCAATTCTCCTTTTTGATCAATGCTGACACACTCATAATGGAGGACCTACATATACTAATGAAATTATATATATATATATATATATATATATATTAACTACATATACTAATGAAATTGATTCAATAGTTAATAATCTAAAGTAGAAAATACCTGACCCAGATGAGTGCACTGACAATAATTATAAAACTCTTGATGTAGGAATTTTACCAACTCTCCACATTTGTCACAAAATAAAATAAGAATATTTCTAACTTAATATATGAGGTGAGTTCCAGAAGCAAAAAAAAAAAAAATCAAGAAAACACAAGTCAATGTTTCTCATAAACAGATTAAAAATATCACTATGATGCTATTAAACCAAAAACTATATCAAATATTGACATAATCAAATCATGTGAGATTGATCCCAAGTATGCAAGTCTGCTTCAACATTTGAAACTTAATGTTATCCATGACAACAGCAACTTACCAATGGGCAGGAGAAGAAGAGGCAGGAGAAGAAGAAGCAGGAGGAGAACAAGAGGCAGGAGGAGAAGAGGAAGAAGAGGAAGGGTGTAAAGAAGAGGAAAAAAGGAGAAGAGGAAGAAGAGGAGGAAGGAGAAGAGGAAGGAGAAGAGGAATGAGGAGAGAGGAAGGAGGAGAAGAGGAAGGAGGAGAAGAGGAAGGAGGAGAAGAGGAAGGAGGAGAAGAGGAAGGAGGAGAAGAGGAAGGAGAAGAGGAAGGGGAAGAGGAAGGGGAAGAAGAGGAAGGAGGAGAAGAAGGGGAAGAAGAGGAAGGGGAAGAAGAGGAAGGGAAAAGAGAGGACAGGGAAGGAGAGGACGGAGAAGGAGAGGACGGAGAAGGAGAGGACGGGGAAGGAGAGGACGGGGAAGGAGAGGAAGGGGAAGGAGAGAGGAAGGGGAAGGAGAGGAAATGGAAGTAGAGGAAGTGGAAGGAGAGGAAGTGGAAGTAGAGGAAGGAGCTGAATTAAGAAACTGACATATCCTGACAGAAGAATAGTATTCAGTACTATAAAGAAATGAGTTATGTGCGTTATGAAGAGATGGAGTTGCTATGAAGCCACGAAGAGATACAGAGTTGCCTTAGTGCATATTACCAGTGAATGATCCCAACCTGTAGTATACATGTATCATTTTAACTACATGACAGTCTGGACATTGCAAATGATGACATAAGTATAAAGATCTGTAGTTGCCAAGGTTTTTGAGGGCTCTGAAAATGTGAAATATGAAGGAATTTCAGGGAAATAGATGTATGATATTAGGCACATGTCATATCATACATTTGTCCAGACCTATAAAATTTGCAACACCAAGAGTGGACTCTAACATTTAAACTGACTAGGTAACTATAGGTTTTTAAGTTCTATTAAAAAAACCTCACTTTGGTGGAAGATGTTGATAATGGGGGCATGTTGATATTGAGGGATACTCTGCATTTAAAGGGTATATAAAGGAAGTCTCTGTACCTGCCTCTGAATGTTGCTGAGAAACTAAAGCTATTTTAAAATATAAAGTTCCAGTTTTTTTTTTCTTTTTACTAAATCTAATTTCTCTTTATAAAGTTATATATGTAACTGCCAGATTCCAGACATGGAAAGAAGAGCTATCTTAATATTACACGTGGTCCACCTGTGTTACCAACTTGCTTATTTTGTCTTACAGAACCAGTCTTTTTTGTTTTAAGCATTCCTGTCCCTAAAAGTATGGGCTGGGAAAAATCAAAAACATTTTACATGAAAATTCAGGATCCCACATTGTCTCTGCTCTTACTCAGTCTCTACCAATGCTTGTTACGATTTATTAACCATGAATTATATCTGAGTAAATTAAACCTCCTTTCCTCTCTATCATACCCTCACTTATGTAATTTACCAGGTATAAAGATTGCATACATTTGCAAACCAGCTGCTTGGCTTTTGAACACTCAATTAAGTTAAGAAACAGTTTCCTGCAGTGCTAACTCCTTGAAGGATTTAATGGTTTCTGTGCATCTACTGCTGAGACTAATTTTCAAGACAGGAGCAAGATATATAAATCATGTTCTTCACCATGTACCTGTCTACCAAATGCTATTTACAGTTATGCCTACTTATTAGTTTTCCTAGGTTCAGCAAAATGTGCTTTCCTTCTACACTCGACATCTCTCTCTCCCTTCTACATGTGCACACAGTTAGCACAAAGTCAATGTAGAACAAAAAAAGTTTCAGCTCTAAGAATAATTGCCCACAACTATGCTCATGTCACAATATGGCATTTCATTTTTAAGTTTCCATTCTATTGCTTACTTTCCTATCAAAACTCTTAATGTTAAGGCTAGTCATGTAAGCAAGGAAGCACAAAATTCGCACTTCCTTTTTTGGATCTATTTCTGTGCTCTGTATCAAATATTAACCTGTTAATGAAAGAGAATTTGGTAACTGTATTGATGCTTTATTTCGGTACTCAACCACCATTTTTGTAGGATAGGCTTTGAAAATAGTCTCCAAAAGATTCCACTGTCTACAGCTTTACTAATCCCCTCTAGTTATTCGTGAAATTTATTCCTTTGCATGTTACACCCTTAGGGTTTTTGTAATTTGCTTTATCCTCTATAATTTGCCATCAAGTGTCCTATTAACATAGAGAGCACTTGATGTAGATCAGGGAACTCTCTATATATGGACGGTTATGAAATTGTTTTAGCCCACTGAAAATATTTCTTCTCTTGGTTGAAAGAGTTATAGAGGTTCTTATTTCATAATGAGTCAAGACCTCATAATAATTTTCTTTCCTTAAAGACAAGGAAGAGGAAGAAGAGGAAGGGGAAGTAGGGAGCTGACTAGTAGGGAAATGAGACTTTAAAATAAGGTAAGGTTAGGGCTGGGGGGAGGGGGGGGAGGGAACCGGGACGTTGGTGGTGGGAGATGGGCACTGGTGGCGGGATGGGTGCTGCTACACTGTATGACCAAAACCCAAATATGAACTTTTTAATTGTATATCTTTGTAATTGTAAAAATAAAAAAATTTATAAAAAAAAAAGAAAAAAAATAAAATAAGGTAAGGTTAATAGAGTTCAGAGGGTAGAGAAATAGAATCAAAATCACTACAATCAAATTGTGACTTGGAAGAATTTGAAATATAATTTCTAAGTATTTTAACATCTTGAAGTGCTTAATTTCTTTTGGGAGGCTTCAGTATTAATTTTTAAAATATTTAGCTTTTTTTAAAATATTTATTTTCTCTCAAATATTATTTTTCTATTGACAATTTCCTACTTTGAAATACTTTTCTACTTTGAATAGTTTCTTACTTTGAAATTGTTAAGATAATTATGCTTTATTCTTGTTGAAATTTTGGTATGTAGAGTAATATAGAAAGTCATAGTGAAACGAAGACTACATGTAAGAAATAAATAAGACAAAGTAACATTAAACTAAGAGGTTGGATAAAACTATTCAAATATCTTAAATATCAACTGCATATACAACACATAGTGCGATGCTTAATAAACCAATCGCATATATAATTCATTCTTGTTCAAAGAATTTTTATAGAAAAAAATTTCAAGTTCTCACCAACAAGATAAAATAAGGAAAAGTTCTATTTGACTTTGACTAGCAACATCAGGTAACATTACTCCAATTTGACATAGGATGCCAATTTCAGTATTAATCAGTTGTCATATTGGCTAAAGAGACAGCATCAGAAAACCTACTCTCCTCATCTTCTGATTTTGTTTATGTACTAACGAACAGTAGTGAGAACAGAGAGCAAGAAAAGCAAATTCACCTCACTGTACAAGTTGGAAAGGGCCCCAAACACAGGCTAGGGCAGCAGTAGTTAATCTTCTGGTTCTGAGACAAGAATCTTGAATCAGAGTTGGGAGTGCTTCAAAATATAAACTCAGAATACCGGGTAATCAAGAAACAAGAACCCAAATGATCAGCAATATTAAAATGTGCATTTTATCTAGATCTATTTATGCCAAGCCTGAAAAATTCTGGAGGAAATAATCTAGCTTTACTGCTGAAGCAAAACCACGCTGTCAACTTTCATACTGATCTTGGCACACACTCATTCTGATGTGACTTGAGATGAAGCAGTTGAAATTAATCTGATATTTCTCATCTGAGTAACATGGGCCAGCTTAAAAGGAGATATTAAAGTAAGAGGTGGTCAGGAAGGGGCTAGGGAAATTAAGACCCATAGATAAGGTCCTAAGATAGAGTGAAGATAGACGGTCGGCAACTACACCACCTCCGGCTTCGCTGATGACATCATTCTGTAACACCAAACATTAGCCAAGCAGCACAAATGCTGGCTGACTTTGACTGAGAATGTGGAAAGATAGGTCTACATAGTTTCGTAAACTATGCTCACGAAAAAATGAACTAGTTCCAGAGGCCCCATTCACACTCAATGGAACAAACGTCTCTGAATGCAGCAGTTATATGTACCTAGGTTGAGAAGTCAACATGATGAACGACCTAAAACCTGAGCTGCGCAGGAGGAAGAGAGCGGCATGCAATGCCTTCAAAAACATCAAAGAAATAGCTAAAAAGACAAAGAAACTCCATCTCCAGGCACATCTCTTCAACTCCACCATTCTCCCTGCATTAACATACGCCTCAGAGACCTGGGCCCTAGAAAACAGGATGAGGGCCCAGGTCTCATCCTGGAGATTTGGGAGATCTCGGTCTCCCAAAGAGGAATTGAAAGAGCTATGCTTGGAATATCATGCCTCACTCAAGTGAAAGAAGGAATCTGGAGCTCCGACCTCTGTCACTGTTCCAGAGTCAGAGACGCTGTCTTGTTTGCCAAGGCATCGAAAATCAGATGGGCTGGACATGTAATGCGATTTGGAGACAACCACTGGACTAGAGCTGTTACCACTGGATTCCACAGGATGTCAAAAGAGCTGTTACCACTGGATTCCACAGGATGTCAAAAGATCATGTGGCCACCCACCTACGAGATGGTCAGACTTCTTCGTCAAAACCCTGAATGAACGGTTTGAGGCTCTTTGTATTCCTGAAGCAACCAGATGCCTTTGGGCTACACTGGCAGGTGATAGGGTCAAATGGAAATATTTCTGGCACCCGCTTGAGCAAATTGATGAATAATGGGATGTCAAGTGATCAAGTGATCAAGATAAGGAGGGGCCAGAGTGATAGCACAGCAGGTAGGGCATTTGCCTTGCACGTGGCTGATCTGGGTTAGATCCCCGGCATCCCATATGGTCCCCTGAGCACCACCAGGAGTAATTCTTGAGCAAAGAGCCAGGAGTAACCCCTGAGCATTGCCGAGTGTGACCCAAAAAAGCAAAAAAAAGACCCATAGATAAGGAAAAAAAAGCATGTAGTAACACATAAATGATTGTCACATATTTCAAAGCTAATACTTTTCTACAAAAAGTAAAAGGAGATTGTGAAGAGGTAGAATAAAATGGTTAACTCTCTCCATATATATCATTTCTAAGCCTTCCAAATTTTCATTTTTCATAAGAATAACAATTATACTACAGAAAACATAAAACTTACTTAATGATGCCTTGTGTATAAAAATGATTATAAGTGGCGCGGGGGGTAAAATATGATTATAAGTGTTTATATTGAAATACTGTATTTTAAGTAGTGAAAAATTGTTAGTAATTAGTAAATATTCATATAATTAGTTTGTAGTAGTACATAGCAATTAATTTTCTCCTAACAATAAAATTAATTTGCAAAAAATAAGAAATATTCAAGTATCAGATGACAACTATGATGAACCATTAAAATGACATTTGCTTAATATCAACAGCTTATTAGAAAAGTTAAGAGAAATAGAGTGTGTAAATATTGATATTTTTATAAAAACAGATGTATTTGCCTAATTATGAAAATAAACATGACTAGGAAAAATGTTATATTATCATAATGTATAATACATAATGACTAAATAGATTATTTTATTTCAAGTAATTATGTATGTTTTTTAGCATCACTTGAAATTTCTGTTTTTCACAATTTTAACTTTGAGTTTATTACAGGTATAATGTCTCATGAGTCATTTGCTTAATAGCCAGATCCTGTAATACTTATAATAATTGCCATACTCAATAACTGCTTATAGGGCCACCTGCCCCTCGAGGTGTTGCAGGTGTGGCTGTGGTGCCCGCTGCATTGGAAGGTGGAAGACAGGAGATAGGCTTGTCTACACCTTCAGAGCTCAGCCCTGAGGGACTTGGATGGTGGATGGTCTGACATAGGAAAAGACTGGGCCCCCTGGGCTGAACCCAGAGCCATGGCAGAGCCTGGCAAACTACTCATGGTGTATTCGATATGCCAAAAACAGTAACAATAGAGATGAACTGGACAAGGGACAGACCAGATGCACAACTACGCTGCCCAGCCCATGTGGAGCAGCCGATGGAGTCTCTGAGGAATTGCTAGTCTCTGGCTGAGACCAAAGTAGTTAAAGCAGTCATGTGGGGGGGAAGCCACGCTGGCCAGAATTGGAGAAGGGATTTGGCCTACTCCCTCTCCATGCCAGTGGGGATGGCTACTGGCTCACATCCTCCATAACCAGATGAACTGGACAAGGGGCAGACCAGAAGCACAGAGGTGACAGTGTGTAGATACACAAGAGGCCTAGATAACAAAGTAGGCTAAGATCAGGTCCTTCCCAGGATCTTTCACATATGTATGCCATAATGATCATTGTAGTTGTAACAACTGGGGAAGTTGATGGAAAATGAGGAAGTATAATGTCACACTAGAACTGACTACTGAATATAAATATACACATAGATAATTGTATCATAAATCATAAGGCAAGTCACAAGGTGTAGGAGAAGACAGAGAAATATAGGGACAGAAATAGAGAGAAAGATGAGAGACTCAGATGCACAGAGGAGAGCTGCGATCTGGCTCTCCACTAGCTCAGCTGACTATGAGGCTCTCAGGAGGCCAGAGGAGTTTTGGGGAGTTGGCCCATTATTTCTATAGAGCCTGGGAATCAACCTGATGAGACTAACTCACCCTAATAGCTGCCATTATCTGGGTCCAGACCCCACAGTTCATCAGAACCCATGCAAGAGAGATGCTGATCTCAAGATCAGCTCAGAGCAGCCGAGTTTGAGCCCAGGTAGGCGGCTCTCAGAGGTGGAAGTCACCAGCTGTTCTTGGAGATGCAACTGGAGTCCCCATTCTCCTCTCTAACCTGTCCCAGAGGCCTGGTGGTCCCACCCATGAACTGCCTCAGGGCTCTCAGCCATGATGCAGAGACTCAGACACATGAGTGTCTCAGACACAGATTCAGAGCTGCCATCCAGCTCTCCCCTAGCTAAGCTGACCATGAGGCTCCCAGGAGGCAAGATGGGTTTTGGGAGGGGCCCATTACCTCTATAGGGCCTCAGAAGCAGCCCGATGAAACTTGTTCATCATAATATCTGCCATTTTCGTGGTCCAGACCTGGTACATCAAACTAGTGGAACCAAACATGTTCTAGAATATATTACAATCTACAATGTGTAAGAAAGGGAAGCGAGAAAGAGAAAGAGTGAGAGAGAGAGAGAGAGAGAGATAGAGAGATAGAGAAAGAGTTAAAGGAGATAAAGAACCTGCCATGGAGGCAGGCTGGGGGAAAGAGGAGGGAGGTGGAGACATTGTTGATGGGAGCAGGGCAGGGAGGGATGAGTGTTGAACACTGTAGAACCAAAATTCAAACCTGAATATCTTGTAATTGTATATCTAATGGTGGTATAATAAAATATTTAAAAACATAAATAAATAAATAAATAAATGCTTAGATACCCACTGTTTCTTGAAGTGTCAAGGTTGCATAATATAAAGGAAATAAGAATTTTTGTATCTACAGTATAATAAAAAAAATATCCCATATGTTTAGAACATTACATGGGGAAAAATGAATTGTAATTTTAACAGCAACAAGCATACTTCATGTTTGAAATAACAAGTATACTGTCCTACTAACTGAACTTGGCACAATTCCTCTCTTGAAGTCTATGAATGAATGCTTCTATACGTGTTGTTACATACAAGAGATTCTGCAACATCAGTGAGAAACAGAGAAGCACAATTTCCATTCATCAAAATCCAGTATTCCAATCCCCAGGATCAATTTTCTTCGTCAGGCCAGTGGCCCAAAGCAAAGGTCCAAGGATGTTGGACTGAGGGGACATTTCAGGGCTATGTTTAATGGTGACCAAGGAACCTGATAGTGCCAGTGATTTGACCAGAGTCCTCCGTAGGAAAGGTATACACTTCTTAATCTCTATATGACCTCTGTCTCCAGTGTTTCGTTTTTCAAACACAACTTTGTTTGCAAACAGCACATAAATCTAAATACTTCTGATTAAAGAGACAAAATGGATTGATAAAAAGTTTTAAAAACTTCATTTTTAAATACACTATATATATTTCATTTCTAAACCTCCAAATTTCAGTTTTTATAGGAATAATATTTAATATCCTACAGAAATACATAAAACTTCATGATGCCTTGTGTATAAAACACAGAGCTGGCCCTCAAGGTGTTGCAGGTGTGGCTGTGGTGTGTGGCTGTGCTGGCAGGTGGCAGACAGGAGACAGGCTTGTCTGCACTTAGGACTCTGCCCCTTGGGCTCTGGATGGTTGATGGTCTGACATAGAAAAAGACTAGGACCCTCCTGGGATGAAAGCGAAGCCACAGCAGAGCCCAGCAAGCTACCCATGGTGTATTCGATATGCCAAAAACAGTAACAATAATGGACCTCATTTCTAATGAATGGAGATGTCACAGGCCCCTGCTCGAGCAAATAGATGAACAATAGGGAAGACAAGTGATACAAGTGATAAATACAGAAAAGGATGGGGAATTACTTTCTTGTTTCATTCTAATTTACTCAGGAGAAGAGAGGATAGTCAAAGCATTAGAATGCTGGGGTACAGTGTAAGAAGTACAGAGTAAGGTGCTTGCCCTGAAAACATCTAACTTTGGTTTTCCTTCTCACCCTATATAGTCCCCTGAGCACCACGAGGAGTTATTTCCTGAACACAAAGCCAGAAGTAAGCCCCAAGCACTGCTGGATCTGGCCCAACAACAATAACAAAAATAATCTGGGTTATCAAATGAACAAATACAGCAGTACCTGAGACTGAAGGGGTTAGAGAAATATGCTGATACAATGGAAACTGAAGTATGTGATCAAAACAAAGGAAAGGAATGCAGCTAAGCAGATATTCACTTTTGAGGCAGTGGGATTCCTGCTCCAAATTCACTTGGTCCCACACAGAAAAACAATGTAAGAGAAAATTTCAGTCATATTTTCACATTGGCATTTTATCTTGCACTATGATTTAGTGTTCAGACCTAACATGGCCTCAACCTAAAGACCAAATAAACAATACTTTTTTCCTTATAGTAAACATAAATTTAAAGGAAACCAATGATCAAGTTTGCATAAATCCATACTGCTGAAACACAGAATGAAAGGAGAGTAATTTAATTTGCATAAATGTTATAGAAGCCAGTATCTGAAGGCCAGCATAAGCTAAACCCACACATATATTAAATATTTTTTCACCATGATTGTTTCTTCTAATGTAACATTAAATGGCATTTTTATTTGAATATCGAAAATAGATACTTTAAATCTTTGTTTCTATAAAAAACTTTATTAGCAAAAGTTTTTATTAAAATATACTAATAATTTATTGTGTAATTTAAATTATCAAACTTACTTTATTAGGATAACATGCTAATTAATATTGATTATGGAGTATTCCTGCAGAAACATTAACTATATTAAAATGTATCAAATTTCTGAATTTCTTTCTTTTTCTTTTTTTTTTTTTTGCTTTTTGGGTCACAGCCAGGGTTGCTCAGGGGGTTACTCCTGGCTCTGCACTCAGGAATTACTCCTGGAGGTGCTGGGGGACCATATGGGATGCCGGGGTTCCAACTCTGGCTGGCATAGGCCCTCCAGCGTGCAAGCAAATGCCCTGCCAGCTGGACCATCGCTCCGGCCCTGAATTTCTTATTAAACTATTTCTTACATTTAGATCTCTGAATTCTCCATTTCTTTCAGAGTCATAAATCAAAAAAGGAACTAAACAAGTAAACCTAAAACAGACACACCTAATTCAGCACTTAGAGTAGGGAAACAATTATGGCTTCTAACAAACATCTTGATTAGGATCTAGCACTTAACCACAACTATTGCTACTATTATTTTGCTGATTTTGTACCCCAAAGGAAGGAGAGAGCCTGAATGGTGGTGGGGGGGGGAGGAAAACAGGAGGGGAGGGAAACAGGATTTGGGTGGTCTGCAATGTGAAAGGTAGAGGAGCAGGTTTTGGAACATTATTTGACTGGAACCCAATCATGACAACTTTGTCTCTGTATATCTCATTGTGATTCAATAAAATTTAAGATTAAATTAAAAGAAACAAAAATAAAAAGGACCCAGAGCTGGTACCAGGATTAACAGTTAAGGTGCTTGGCCCAGGATGCCTCGAGGCCCCCTGGGCATCACTCTGAGCAGCCCTGCAGGCCCCGGGGCACAGCAAGCAGGTGATCCACATAATACCATAGCCTGAGCAGCATGCCTCCTCCATCCCCCACTGAACTGCTTACAGTGAGGGCTGAAAATTCACTGGGAGGAGCCCTGAAGGCCCCCCTGAGAACATCTCTTGGAGCCCCAACCCTACCACTTCCCACATTTAACAAATAGCAAAACACCACCACCAAAACTTCAGTTTAACTCTGATGGAGTCCTGTTTATCAAAACCTGTGTGTGAGGTTTCAGGGGACAAAAAAATGGCAACTGGGATCAAACGGTGACCAGCTGACAATATAACAACATTCCCACATTCCTGGAATCAGAGCTCACCTTGCCCCAGCAAGGAAGGCCAGACTCAAGGCCTGTCTGGTGCCAGGGAAGCTCCCAGGCCACATTCCCTGCTTCTCCACATCACCCCCTAGAGATAACAGGAGCCAGACCAAGTACTCGTGTTCCAATAGCCTTTGTTCCCTTTTTCTTCCTAAGACAGTTTAAGAATCCGCCTCAATCTCTCTCAGGATGAGGCACTACCCAGCCTCACCAGGGACCTGGAGCGCACCCACATAAACTATTCCTTCACTTTTACTTGTCCCTTTCTCTCCATCTGTGCCAGCTGAGATCACTGATCTATCACTGTGCATCATTGTTGGGTCCAGGCCACCAGAGACACCAGGAAGCATCTCTACCGGGGACATCACAGGAGCCTGGGCAACAACATACCATTGGGCAGCTAGAGTGTAAGAAGAGCGACTTACTGAGGCTCACGCTCCAGGAAGGCACGGGCAGTTTCCAGGAAGTTCACGACTTGACAGTGAGGAAAGCACCTCATTTGGGGCTTTGTTGTAGAAGACCAGACCAGGGGTGGGAGAAGTGGTGGTGGTGGTGGTGGTGGGGTAATTGGAGAGGCCCCACAGGTGCAGGGGAGGTTTTAAATTGGCGCAGGTGCAGGGCATTAGCACAGGCGGAGAGGGGCTGAAAGCTGTTAGTCGTCAAATTTCTAAACAGCTGAAATCTTGACCACAAAGATCATCCATACAATCAACCTGTCCTTGCGGTGTCGCCACCTACACTAAAGTTTTCTTCCCTGCCCACTCTTCCTAGTGCTCCTTCACTTTCAAGCGATCACTAGTTTTGTCTAAAATGCTGAGAAATTCCAGATTGTTTTGTATTATAGGAGCCTTGCATTCAACGCTAACCAACATGGCTGTGTTTCTCTGCACGACAAAATGGTTCTTTATCTCACAACCTAATTGTCTTCAAAACTCTCTCTGCTGAAATAAAGCGAAAGGACACCTGTACTGCAATCCGTCTGTTTCCGATCTCTCTGTCCATCTTCTCCCTCAGTGAGCACATTCATTGAGGTCATGTCTTACTAAACATCCTATTCTGTGCCAGCATGAGGAGTGGCAGGAACACTGCGGGGAGGCAACCAGGACCATGAAGCTACCAAGATTGTTGGACTTTTCTTTCTAGGAATCCGATTTCTATCAGAGATGTTACATAGAATTAGATCAAATTATTATAACTGTTTCAAACACAGGATTAAGAAGTACAACAGATTTCAATCCAGCTTTTTTAAACTATCATGTATAAGGTATTTTTTTCCTAAGAAAAAGAGAGCAACACAGTAATACAGAATGGTTCCATTATTCAGCCGTGTTTAGTGGCTTATATGCATTATAACGTTAGAAGGAAATGACGTTGGCCCCACAGTACAAAGACCTTTTCTATTCTGAGGAAAATTTCATTTACATAAAAACCATTGATGAAGGAACAGTCATCTCTAAGATGTAAATTTTACCATAGAAATAGAAGTGTGAAGTTTTCAACATATTTCAAAATGGAAATATTGAAGAATTATATATCTTGTGGGTTTGAGGCATTTAATCCATTTATCCTTTAATTCAGCTTCACATAGAACACTGGATTTCCAAAGTGACCAAATAAAAATAAAAGTATAAATTCATAATTGATTTTTCCATTACTATTACATTGCCAGACATATGGACAGTATGTTCGTCTGTTTTCAATACAAACATTGAACTAGTAGTAGCAGCTAATGTAATCGTTACTTATTTTACAGTGAAATTAATGTTTTCCACATGTACATATTTGCATGTACATACGTGTGTATACATATATGTAGAAAGGTATTTGTATATATAATTAATTAACCATGAAAGTTCTGTAGAAGGTCTTCATTTCTAAATATAGTCACCAAGAAGATAGAGATAAATAATTGTGGTGAGTGAAAGAGAAATGCGAAGGTTACAAGAGAATTCAGTTTTTGGCTGCAGAGTAGAGAAAATCTGAATAGAGCCTTAAGGAGGAATATGACTCTGGAAAGGGAAATTAGAAGGAACAGAACTTACATATGAAAAGGGAAATTGCTGGAGAGGATGTACGTATGTGACACATTCCACATTCTATATCAAAGCTCTGTATCTAATGAGCTATATATGATCTAAATAATGTAAAAAACCTGATTTAAATGACAATCAAATTGAAGCTTAAATTTCTTCATATGAATGATAAAGAGTATAGTACTTCCAGTACTGTATCACATATTGGAATAACATTATGGTTTGTAACCTTAAGATAGGAAATATCAGTATTCTTTGTATTATAGTTTCAGCTTCTGAAAGATTTTGTGAGGTATTTTTTATCCTGGATACAAATAGTATCCTGGCATTTCACATTCAGATAGCAGCATTCCAGCATTTGTTTCTTAATGTCAGAGGTGAAGGGATTGGCACCAAGATTTTTATTATAAGCGATTTTTGCAAAATGAACGGCTTTTAACAATTATAAATAAAAACCATCAAGATCATGCCTTTTTTAAATGATATAAAATCCAGAATTGCAATTTTTTTTTAAATTTTGTTATGCGATTGGACTATACCCCATGATGCTCACGACTTACTTCTGGCTCTGTGTTCTGAGATCTCTCCTAGCCATGCTGAGAGCACCATATGGTATGCTGGAGATCAAACCCAGGTTGAATGAAAGACAAGTGCCTTACCTGCTATATTATCAATCTGCCACAGAAATTCCACATTCTTTTAATCAAGTCTGTAATGGCTTCTTCTGAACCCAGAGGTACATTTAAAAAATGCTAGCCCCCTGCATCCCAAATCCCCTTTCAGTTCATTATATTAGTAGCTTGGAATGCCAATGTTGGGTATTATACCATACAAGCCAGAGAAACATTGCAAGCTAGGGGTCTGCTTATTTTCTGGAGAAAGGCTGATTAAAACTTAATAAGAATAGCACTGAAGTTTTATCCCTATTGGTGAGTATTGTTCCAACGTATTTAAACAGATCCACTAAAATTTACCTTAAATTGGTACAGAGAGGTACTTCAATGGACATGGGCATGTTTTGCACATGGGAGGACTGACTTATATTCCCCATATGTTATTATGAAGATGCCCCCTCCCCGCACCTTCTGGCTCCCCTAAGCACTACTAGAAGTGATTCCGGAATACAGAGCTGGCAGTAGTCCTAAGGCACTGCAAGGTATTGGTACCCCCTAAAAAACAGATTGGCCATTATTTTATTCCACTGCACCCTGACGTGACCCTCATAAAATACCATTACTGCACAGTCTGGTACTGCCATGGCCACTTCTCATTCTCTGCTGTCTGTTAGAAAATGCAGGCCAGGTTGAACTGCTTCAGATACTTTGCAACAGATGGTCTATGGCAGCAGCAGGTCCAAAAGCCTTCTGAGCCCATCTCATGAGGAAAATTTCACTCACACAGCTCACCTGTGAATCTTCTGATTTTGCAAACTTGGGAACGTCAAATCATGACATGTTCATTTCATATTTCCACTGGAGTTGACTCCCAACTGCCATAATTCACTTACTTGCTTATTCCTTAACTTATTCCATGAGGCTCAGGGCCCTGTGCCCGTTGCCCATCTTATGTCTCAGGATGACATGAGGGATATGTCCTCTACTCATGAAACAGACGAAAGGATCTTCTTTTAGTTCCCACTTCTCCCCCGTCCCGAAAATAAAAAAGCCACCAGTCTCCTGTCTCAGAGGAGTCTTACCATCACTTTCTTTGTCTACACAATTTCTCCCCCAGATTGCATGTCTGCATCCTATAATTTTACAGCTAAAAGTTGCTATCTTTGGAAAAATCTTCCTGGTTGCTGCATTGGTTAGTTTTCCCTTCTCTTCACTCTCACGCCACCCATTACTTGACCTCTATAACAGGATTCTCCATATAGTTAATCAGTTGTGTGATAGTCTGATGCTGCCTGGTGGAAAGGTTCTATAGGAAGTGTTATGTAATAAATGTTGCCATAGCATGAGAAACGCATAAGCCTGGCAAGGAAGTTAATCCAAAACTACTGTTGACACTCATAAATAGGTGCCCAGCCACTAATCTATAACACAAACCATTTTCAATGAACCAACACAGCCATAAATCACAAGGGCTTTGGCAGGTAAAGTACTATCAACTCTGTCAACGGTACTATCTGACTTAACTAGAACCACCTCTTTTAGACAAACAAATGTAGAATGTAAATTTAACTATATTACACATTTATTTTTGAATTTTAGTTTATTTTGTTTTGGGCTACACCCATCAGTGCTCAGGGCTTACTCCTGGTTCTGTGCTCAGGAATAGCAGGGTCATGGGTCTATAGGGGATTAAGCCTGGGTGGGCCACGTGAAGGGCAAGTCGTACCCACTATACTATCACTCTGGCCCTCAATTGCACTTTCAGAACTTACTTATTCTAGTCTGAAATTTTCTCAAATCATATAGAAATTATCCTTGAAGTCTGACCAAGAAACATTCAGCATGGTTTAATAAAAGCTTTTTAAGAGCCAGAGGTACGATTATTTTCTGTAATTACAAGTCTCATTATGTACTTCACTTCACTTCATTTCGCTTGTCTTCCCATTGTTCATTGATTTGCTCTAGTGGGTGCCAGTAACGTCTCATTCGTTGGGAATGAGGTCCATTATTTTACTGTTTTTGGCATATCAAATACACCATGGGTAGCTTTCCAGGCTCTTCCATGGCTCTGGGTTCATCCCTGGGGCCTAGTCTTTCTCTATGTCAGACCATTCACCATCCAGAGCCCACGGGGTAGAGCCCTGGGTGCAGATAAGCCTGTCTCCCTGTCTGCCACCTGTCGACGCAGCCAGGCCCCACAGCCACACCTGCAACACCTTGAGGGGCAGGCACATTATATACACAGTGATAAAACTACATATTTGGAAGAGTTCTTCAAAAGTTTTGCAAAGTATTGATCAAAAGGTTTTGCAAAATTGTTCAGGGAAGGAATACATTTGTCAATGTAATCCATCTGTTTTAGATCAACAACACATGAAATAAGGTCCAGACGAAAAAGTAATTCATAAGTAAAATAAAATCCTCTTGTAGCTGGCGATACATTTTGTGAGAAAAAAAATGCCAGCTGGAATGCTTATTAGAAATTAAAGAACATCCGGTTCTTTCCAATATTTAAAATATGTTCAATAGTTGTTGACAGTATCATTTTATCTCAAAATTTACAAGCATTTAAAAATGCATAATGGAGACCTGAAAATGTATCACATTCATTTCTCTAAGTTAATTTAGTAACATTGGAAATATATATAATATATTTTCAGTATATATATATATATATATATATATATAATATTTTCAGGTATGTGTTACTGTGATAGGCTGATTAACAGCTAGGAAAGAGCAACAGGAAGCATTCTGCATGTAGTACAGTCCAGAAACTCACACTTCCAGAACAATTCAAGAGACAGTGAAGGAAATTGAACTCTTAAGACCATTTGTAGTTTGATACATTACATGGATTGTATATTTTCACTTCCATGTGTTCTGTTGATTTGTATGTAGAAACTAAGAAATCAAAGCTTCTAAGGAATTCTACCCAATCATCTAGGAAACACGAACATTACAGCTGGTGTAGTTCTTATACTTTTAAGGAGTCATCCTTTATTTCAAATGAGAGACTTCGAGCCACATCAGAAGAAAATCAGTAGTCCCTTTAGTTATCAGAAAAAGAAAAGCCTAGATGAATAGAGGTTTACTACTTTAATGATAAAATTCAAGACTAAATTTGAATGTCTGCCATTTCTCTTCTATGGGGGTGGGGGTGGGAACCACATCAGTGGTGCTTAGAAGCTTCTCCAGCTCTGTAATTAATTGGTGGGGTTGGAGGGGCTCTTTCTATTGGCAGGATACAATGTAGTATGGAAAGCAACAGACTCAGGCAGCAAGTCAGTGCAAGCGCTTTAATGCCCTTTTCTATTTCTCTGGTCTTAGTTCTCTCTTTCCAACAGATATCCCTAATAATCTTTCAGTATCTGTATTGCACATCATGATGCCTAAAAAAGAAAGAGAAAAAGAAGACAGACAGACAGACCACACACACACACACACACACACACACACACACACACACACAGAGGGGGAGGGAGGGACCGTGAGAGTGCATTGTCCTGGTGGGTGGGCCGGCAGTAGCTGGGAACATTGGTGGCGGAAATGGGGAAATGTACACTGGTGAAGGAACAGGTACTGCAGCATTTGATGACTAAAACCCAATCATAAACTACTTTGTCACTGTGTGTCTCACTGAGATTCAGCTAAACAAATTAAAAAAAATTATATTGTAAAATAGTTCCAGCATTTACATAGGAAGTATCTGGCTATAATGCAGGCAGTCTCATAGAAGGCAGGGCTTTAAGAAACAGGATGCTCAAGAAACAGGATTCTTAGGGACTTGAAGAAAATCGGTGCCTGGCAGGAACCTCCGCCCAGTGCCTGCTGGCGCTCAGGAGAAAGACTTCACAAAGGCAGTAAGAGATACCTGGCCGCCAGGTATCTTCCTAACGTCCTACATCTTCTAATATCAACCACTCAAAGGGCTGCCAACCTGCTTGAGGGTTTCCGAAGGGTCTGTGTCTCTGCTAATCCTGAAGGAAAGTCCGTTTTAGGTTCTACTATGAAGACAGATGCTAAGCGTGCCTCTGTACCACTTAGGAGCATAACAAACAAGCTGTAATGGGCCCTGAAAAACAACTTAAATGTCAGTTGTCAGACCAGTAAAATGTCAGCAGGTTGATAAATATGCAAAAATAAATAACCAAAGCCATGAAACACTGTCCCGATTATATCTGGGACTACAAAGTCATCAAGAGTCGTAGTCACTGCCTTCCGATACTATAAATACATGTGTTTTTTTATCCAGGGTTTTAAAGTTTGCTTAATTAAACGAGTCTTTGGAAAAGGTTCTAGCAGCAGTCATTTCGGGGTGCCAGAAACTTGTTCAGAGCGCCTAGGCCCGTGGTACCACGTTTTGTGATCTTTGCGCATCAGCGGTGACCTCGCAAGGCTCTTCCCCGGACCGCGCCCACAGCACCCTCTGCAGGCGGCCCTCGTCGCCCGGTTGGTTCTCGAGGCCCGCAGGGCTGATTGGGCTGGGAGCAATTGTTGGATCCTCGCGGGCGCAGCTGGGGAGTACCGGGGTTTAGGATGCGAATCCAGAACCGGTGATCGCTGCTCCACGGCGCCCGGCGGCACAGGACACGAGCTCACCCCGCTCTCTCCCGAGAAGCGCGACCAGCACCCAGCTTCTTGCTGTGGCCGCCGTCCCATCCCTCCCAGCTGCTCCCGCGGGATGTTGCCAGGCCAGACTAGAGGGTCCAGGCTGGGAGCAGGACCGCTGGGACGTGGGTGTGTGCGTG
The DNA here is from genome assembly GCA_021461705.1 of Cryptotis parvus. Classification (NCBI taxonomy): domain Eukaryota; kingdom Metazoa; phylum Chordata; class Mammalia; order Eulipotyphla; family Soricidae; genus Cryptotis; species Cryptotis parvus. Next base: position 79,215 of record JAJIBD010026293.1, read on the forward strand.
AGGCTGTGGAAGGCAGCTGAGAGGGCAGCTGTCCACGCACAGGGGTGGACGAGTCCTTCTCAATGAGGATGTGCTTATTCTCTCCTAAGACAAATCTTCGCAAACCAAGTTCAGTCATTCGGCCTCTGGAGTCACACACCCTTTACACAGCAGGTCAGGGTGGCCGGTTCCCGACAAAGCACTATTCGGACAGACAGACAGAAAGTGCCCAGGAAATTTTCTGAGATGTTGCGCCCTGTGCTTTGAATCCAGCTCTGAAAGCAGAAGACACAAGATAGGTGTTTTTGTTTGGGAAACAAGGAAACCTGTGCAAAAGAGATGACTCCATTAGGTAAGATTTAAAGTAACCGCTTCCTTATTTGGGGAAAGACAGGTCATACCTGGGAGTGTTAAAGGCTTACTCCGACTTTGTGCTCAGGGATAACTCCTGGTCATGCTCTCCTGACTAAATATAAATGCAGAGGAGCAAATCAGGGTTGGCAGCAAGCAAGGTTCCCTCTCCCCAACTTCCCCACCTGATAAAATGGCCCTTTCTTCCATACTTTAAATGCAAGGCCTGCAGATTGTTCTAGTTTTGTTCTTCAAGTGTCTTTGTTGGGTAGAGGATTCGGGGTTGGTAATTCTTCCTGCCTTGCTCATTTTGGTTTTTAAGATGACAAAAATAGAGGAGTGGGTTCTTGCCCTGGCTTATTTGTATCCGCTAATACTCCCTTTCAAATGCCCACAGAACTCACAGGTGACGCGGTCCAAACTTGCCAATGATGTCCTTATACCCCCTAACAGTAGCTATTGTTTCAGAGTTGACATTGAGCACAAATCTAAGTCCTCCTGGGGGGAGAAAGATAGCCAGCCCTGTGGGGAAAGCTTACATAGTGGAAAGGGCGAGAGGGTGCATTCACTCACAGTCTGCAGGGGGGTGAGCACTCCGGCCTCCAGACTCTCTCCAGACTCTCTCTCTAGCTGTTACATCAGAATTCGAACACTCAAACCAGCTGGACAACCTGCAGAATGAGACAATATTCTGCATAACAACTCCTTGCCCAACACATTGAGTGACCAAAAGTGACATTGGTTAAATCCAGGGAAAGGCGATACAAGTGCCCTGCAAAGATTCCTATAGGTGAGACACTTTTAGGGACACTGGTCTGGAACATGAGGGTGTCCCTTTCAAACTCCATGGTGAATTACGATGGCTAGCATGCCACGCTGATCAGAACCTGCTATGCCACTCTGAATTCTAGACACCACCTATTCTGTACCTACAAACATTGTCTTGAACAGCTGGGTGGAGAAAAGAATAAGGAAGACAGCAGTAGCAGGAGGCTTTAAAAAGCATTGAACTCAGTCCAGCAGTTTATTGGTCAACATCGCTTTTATTATGACTGTGATATTCTTCCACCTGTAAGAACTGCAACAACTATCTTAGTTTAGGTATGAGATTCTAGCTTTCGCCATAGTTTCCAATTCAGGGGAAATGACCGTATTAATTAATTCATATTATTAATCAGAATATGCATAAGAAAATTTTATCTATGATTATCATTCCTGGAATATTAGTGCTAACACACGTTTTAAAATAGAAAAAATAGCATATATGGGAGAATAATATTTTTCAGAAAGACTGCCAGAAGTTAATGTACAAAAGTGTCAAAAAAATTTTCAGGATCCATTACAAACACAGAAAGAAAAAGAAAGGTGGAAATTTTTCTAATAGTTTTCTAGTCAATTTATATGACATTTGTATTAATCTATTCTTCTGAGTCTTCTAGAATGAATTTTTCCAAATCTTATTATAATATCGAATATGAGTATAGTGAAAGAATATGAAAGGCAAATGAATGATACAACAAAAATTAGACCTAAAATACATGATTAGTAAATTAATGCACAACCTTTTGATAGTATATGATAAATTGTATTCACCAAAATGTCATAAGTTTTGTTAAATGCCAGATAAAAATATTACTGGTGACAGATTCATAAATCTAAAGGCAAATAATTTTGTTTCATCACATTACTTGGGCATATTGCGTGCTAGCTTCTTTTTAGCACAACTCTTTTGTTATAATTGTTTTTGTGATTTGAATAACCACTTGGTATTTGTCCTTAATAGCTGATAGGTGGAGTCAAATCAAACTTTTTAGGCTTTTTAGAACAAAGAGCAGAGGTTCCATTTCCTCTGTTCCATTTTATCACATGTGCCTGGATTTGAGTATCTTGGGTGGCTTTTTAGTCAATGAGAGAAAACTGTACAGATGCGGCAAACATATGACAAGTTCGAAAAGTTAAATGCATTAGGTTGCAGTATGACAAATTCCCTGGAACCCAACCAATGTTCATATAGGATGTTATGCTGTGAATTCTAGTGTATTCTTGGATAAGTTTCCTTGGTGACACACTTTAGATCATTTGGAGTGATCCAAGAATAATATAGAAAATAAAAAATAAATACAGTTAAACTTGACAGCATTAAACTTTAAGCTTGTTTTTTTTTGTGGGGGCAGGGTGTCTTGGGCCACAGCGGTTCTGCAGTCAGGACTTACTCCTGGTGGTGCTCAGAGGACATTACGGAATACTCAAAACAGGGTTGGTGCATGCAAGTCAAATGCCATAACTGCTGTACATTAAATATTATCAGCCCCTACAGCCCTATAATACAAACCTATAATACAAACCCCTATAATACAAACCTCCATTTCACTCATCTATTGTGAACAGAAGTCAGGATTGACATGCTTTACAGATTTCTGAGAACTGTGAGCCAACCTTCTCTGTTATTCCCTAATTCTAGATTCCCGCTCTGATTCTTTTATTTTATTATTATTTGTTTGCTTTTTTATCACACCCAGCAATGCTCAGGGGTTACTCCTGGCTCTGCACTCAGGCATTACTCCTGGTAGTGCTCAAGGGACCATATGGGATGCCATGTATCAAACACTGGTCGACTGCGTGCAAGGCAAACACCCTACCCGTTGAGCTATCGCTCAGCCCCTGAATCTTTTAAACCTCTGCATCTAGATGACATGATATTATACCTGGAAAACCCAAAACTCTCTACCAAGAGTCTCCTAGAAATAATACATTCCTATAGTAGAATGGCAGGGTACAAAATCAATACCCAAAAGTCAATGGCCTTCCTATATGCAAACAGCGAAAGAGAAGAAAGGGACATTAAAGAAACTATCCCATTCACAATTGCTCCCAGAAAATCAAATACCTAGGAATCAGTTTGACAAAGAATGTAAAGGATATCTACAAAGAAAAATACAAAACATTACTTCAGGAAATAAAAGAGGACCTGAGGAAATGGAGACATATTCCCTGCTCATGGATTGGAAGGATTAATATTATCAAAATGGTAATACTCCCTAGAGCTTTATACAGATTCAATGCAGTCCCTATAAAGATACCCATGATGTTCTTCAAAGAAATTGAACAAACACTCCTGAAATTTGTATGGAATAATAAACCCCCACGAATAGCTAAAGCAATTCTTGGAATAAAGAAGATGGGAGGTATCACTTTCCCCAACCTCAAGCTCTACTACAGAGCAGTTGTAATTAAGACAGCGTGGTATTGGTACAGAGACAGACCCGTAGACCTATGGAATAGAACTGAATATCCTGAAACACACTCTCAAATATATAACCACTTAATCTTTGATAAAGGAGCAAAAAATATTAAGTGGAACAAAGAAAGCCTCTTCAACAAATGGTGCTGGGAAAACTGGGCAGTTACTTGTAAAAAATGAACTTAGACCTCCATTTAACACCATGCACAAAAGTCAGATCAAAATGGATTATAGATCTCAACATCAGACATGAATCTATAAGGTACATCGAAGAAAACGTAGGAGAAATGCTCTATGGCATCGAAACTAAAAAGTATTATCTTTAAAGACGACACACCACTGACCAAGCAAATGGAAGCAAAGATAAACAGATGGGATTATATAAAATTGAAAAGCTTCTGCACCTCAAAAGAAATGGTGACCAAGATACAAAGACACTCCACAGAGTGGGAAAGGATATTCACTCAATAGCCATCTGACAAGGGGTTAATATCCAGGATATATCAGGTACTGGTAGCACGTCACAAGAAAAAAACAGCCAACTCCATCAAAAATGGGGAGAAGAAATGAACAGAAGTTTCCAAAAAGAAGAAATTCAAATGGCCAAAAGGCATATGAAAAAGTGCTCTTCATCTTTAATCATAAGGGAGATGCAAAACAAAACAACAGTGAGGTACCATCTCACACCATAGAGACTGGCACACATTCAAAACAGCAAGAACAACTGGTGCTGGCATGGATGTGGGGGAAAAAGGGACTCTCATCCACTGTTGGTGGGAGTGCCGAGTGGTCCAGCCCTTTTGGAAAACAATATGGACTTTCCTCCGAAAACTAGACATTGAGCTCCCATTTGATCCAGCAATAGCACTCCTGGGAATATACCGAGAGACCGAAGAACACATAGTAGAAACACTATCTGTACTTCTTTATTCATCTCTGTGCTATTCACAATAGCTAGAATCTGGAAACAACCTAAATGCCCGAGAACAGGGGACTGGCTAAAGAAACTGTGTTACATCTACACTATAGAATAACATGCAGCTTTCAGAAAAGACAAAATTATGAAATTTACCTGCAAATGGATGGACATGGAGACTATCATGCTGAGTGAAATTAGTCAGATGGAAAAGGACAGATATAGAATGACTGCATTCATTAATAGTATATAAATAGATACCAGTGTTTTACTAAGTGTGGGAAATGGTAATGGCAGACTAAAACTCACCATTGAATATTCATAAAGAGACTTAAGTGATAAACTCTAAATATCTGCAGGGCTAGCCACAATGTGTAAAAGAAGAGGGAGAGAGTTGCAGAGACAGAGAGAGACAGAGAGAAAGAGAGGAAACAGGGGCACCTCTATTGAGGCAGCCTGGGGGGGGGGCGGGAGGGTGTGGGATACATTGGTGGTGGAAAGGGGGCACTGGTGGAGAGATGGGTGCTGGAATACTGTATTACCAAGAACCAATTATGAACACCTTTGTAATTGTATGTCTCACTGTGGTATAATAAAATATGTAAAAAAAATAAACCTCTGCATCTGCATTGGTAGGGCATGTGATTCTGAGATAAATTATGCCCTTTGTGGAGTAGGCTGATCTCCATTCTTCTTGTTGGCTCTAGTCCAAAGTAGATAATTAGATTTTTGTTTTGTTCACAAGATCAGTCATTCTCTTGGGGATCCTGGGAGTTTTTATGTCTAATCCTTCAGCCATATTATTTAACAAATATGCTGGATGTTTTGTACATGGTATTTCATCTAATACCAGTGGGGTGGAGGGAGGACTAAAACACACTTCAAATTGTTTTTTGGAAAATTAGTTTCAAACATAGCATAAATTTCAAAAGTACATTTTTTCAACTATTAGTGCTTTTGTTGTTTAAAAGCATTATAACTGCAATATTTGTTGAATATTACTGAAAAAGTATTTGATTGTCTGGGACACTAACCATCCCTTCATGTAAACAGCTCCCTAACTTCTTTGTTCTCAGCCCAAGTCATATGCAAAAAACCTTCTGAACCACATCCCAGGTCAATACACTGGTATTTACATAAACACACAAATCAGAAACATTCCAGAATATATTTTATTCTAGTTTGATACACTGTGAAATTTTTCTCTTCTCTCCTAGAACACTTCTAAAAATGATATGGAAAATGTATGACCTTTAAATAAGACAACTGCAATTTTTCAAATAAAAAGAATAAAAACCCAGAAAAGGAATACATTCAGTCATGGACATGTAACACAGTCACATCCCAAGAGATGAAAGTAAAGTTTCTGAATAGAACCCAATATTTAAACTAGAGACTTCATCTGTGTGGAATGTACTATGTACAAATTACGCTTATACTGCAGAAGACACCCAATACCCACAGACATGGAGCAGAGCTGCTACTTGCTCTCCCTGTGCCCAGCTGCTCACGAGGTGCCCAGTAGGGATGGCTGGTTCTAGCCCTGGCCCGCCACCCCAGCTGAGCCTTGCAATTAGCCAGACGACCTCCCACTCCATGAGGGCCTCCATTTTCCACATCTGGACTTCCCTTGCATCAGAACTCCACCCAGCAGACCAGCCCATCACAGTCTGGCTCGTGCGGCCGCTTGTGGCCCCGAGGTTCATCAATAAATGCTGGACTTAGAGATGACTACAAGAGTATGCTATCTGCACGGCAGAGCCTGGCAAGCTACCCGTGTCGTATTTGATATGCCAAATACCAGTAACAATTATAGACCTCATTCCAGAATGGATTGAGGCTCTTTATGTTCCTGGAGCAAGCAGGTGCCTTTGGGCTCTGCTAGCATGAGACAGGACATACGGAGATGTTACTGGGGCCCGCTCTAGCAAATCGATGATGAACGGGAAGACAGTGATACTGCAGAAGACAGTAGAGATCTGGGAAAAAATTCGGTTTTGGTGACATCATCTGTGACACTGTATCTAGGTTTCCATTTATGAACTCCATATATGAACCCCAGTGACTCCCCATTACTGTTTAAGAGGAAAAGATAATGAGTAACTTACAGATGTATCCATGGAACGAAAAAGAGAAAATGAAGCTAAGGTACATTAGCAAGAAGACAGAGGGGTGATTTTTTTAAAAATAGGGTAAAGAATAAGGAATCTCTTGAAGAGTATCTTTGTGAATAATCTGTGACTGTTTGCCTTGTGGAAGAGGCAGGGTGACCAGGACTGGAGGTGACTGACAGGTCAAACTTGTCTTTGGAAAAATCCTCTTAGTTGCCACCATTTTTATAAAGTGTTTGTTCCTTGTGGGGGCAATTGGGATCTCTCAAATAAGAGCTAAAAACCTCAGATCATGAAGGACCATCATTTAGAATTCCAGAGGTTCTTCTGGAAATTATTAAAATACCACAAATTAAATGCCTCATGACATAATAAAAAAAAAACAGAGCACTGTGTCTTCTTACAAAATCAATGTAAATCAAACCTTAAGATGCATTCCATGATGCTCAATTCTTTAACTAGATTTTCAAATGTTTTCCCTCTGAAAACACTCCAGAAACTTACTGAACTGAAGCAAGAAGATCTAACAAATAGAATGACTTTATTCCCTTTCCAGTTAAAATTATGGAACATAGGTAAGAAAAATAGAGGGACAGGTTCTTCCATAAGGTACAGGAAACCATACAGTGTAAAGGGAAAATAATAGGCTTAAAGTGTTGAAAGAGATTGATGTATAAATGCCGATTCATCACTTCTTAACAATGTGACAACAACGAGAATGGAATCTTAATATTTTCATTCTTGTTCTTTGGGGAAGTTTTGGTTTTTCATTGGCAGAAGGAACACCTTGGTTCTGGGCTCAGGAATCACTCCTGGTAGTGTTCAGCTGACCATACATGGTACTAGGGATTAAATCAGGTTCAGTTGCATTTAATGCAAGTACCTTAACCCCTTCATTATGTCTCCAGATCTATCTTATAATCACTATAAGTTAGTAAATTAGATATATGTGGTAATTAGTACACTGTTGCCTCTAAGATTATAATTATAATTTTATAATTATAAAATTATAATTAGCATTTTACACACTCATAATAGAGAAAATTTCATTGTTATTACTTAAATGGGAAACATGTCACATCATTTCACTATTGAAGACGCAATAGAAATTCCTTAGAAAATACTGTTTTTCCCAACTGAGAAAAATCTCCTTCCTTAGTTCTCATTTGTCAACTGTGCAATTCTCTCACATTCCTACATAATGTGCTGTGCTGGTAAGATATACATGACTATTAATAATTAAGAATGTTAAATAATTATTAAGAAAACATCATGATGATGAACTGAAAGCTGCTGAAATACATAAGGCTGGATACAGATCCTGGAAGCCTATTTATCACTTCTTCAGGTTCAAATAAAAATAGTTAACATATATTCTTTAAAATTTCAGAATATTTTGAGATCATGATCTAAACAACTCTCTCTGACTCAGCGGCCACACTCTCACTGTTTAAATTCAGAAGAAGCATATCCCTGTTTGCTTTTTGAACAGTATCAATCTTTCCCCACTAGAAACATTTTGTAGTGATATACAGGCTCAAGATGCACTATGGATAACACAACGTGAGATCAAAATGTGCGGAAATAAAATAAATGGTGCAGGAGGATCATCTATTGTCTATGACGCTGTGCTGGAAGCAATCCTGCTTGCTACAGTGTGATTCTGACAGCAAAGCTAACGTGTTTTGGCATTAGCTGCAAAAGCAACTTTGGGTGATTAAATTGCCATCTCTATGTCAGGAAAATCTGGTCCTTTCTCACAGCCACAAGATGTCCTATGACAAAGAGACTTGGGCATGACCTATTCAAAGTGTTCACACATCATAATTTATATCCAAAGTATAACTTTTCTACATTCATTTAAAAGCTTGGGGGAGGGAAGAAAATGTATTTCTGCTAACACTGAGCTCTCACATGCTTTTAAATTAGAAATTTACAGCCTTTGGTAAAAATAAACAATAATGAATTTGAAGGGAGGGAGTTCAAACATATCTGGCAGTACTCTGGGCTTACTCCTGGCTCTGTACTCAGGGATCACTTGTGGCAGGGCTCCATGTACAATATGTGGTGTTGGGCCAAAGCAGGTTCAGCTGAGTGCAAAGAAACTGCTTAGCTCCTGCCATATATCTCTGGCCCCAATAATAACATTTCTATTATTTACATTTTTATTTTTTATAGTGGATTCTTGTACTGCTAGTGCTACTACCTGGGAGACAAGATTCCTCCACCTTTATTCCCAGATCCCTTCCCACACCTTATTTTTCTGCTGCATTGAAGAATTTTTTGGCACTCTGAAAATGCAAGCCCTTGCCTTCTGGTCCCTAGTTAGAAGTTAGTCGGCTTCCAATGAGAAGTCAGTCAGAAATAGTATCAGACATACCTTACAGAGAAGTTAGTGTCCCTTTGCTGCTATAAAGGTTCCTCTTTATGTCTCTTCCTCTTGAAGATACTTTCACTCTGCTGTGCACTGTATGTTATGTACTAGATCTAGTGTTTCTCCTACACGAAGTTTATTGAATTTTATGAGCATAATTTTAAGTCAAATTTATGTTGAGCCATTAATCCTAAAAATGTGTTTTCCTTCTTATTTATCTCCTTGGAGTCTCATATGCATGTAAAAACATATATTGATGCCCCAATTTTCAAAACTAAAGGGTTTATCCTTTTCTTTTCACTGTCCTTTCCCTCTGCTCTTCAGATTCTCTCATCTCTGTTGATTTAACTTTGAGTTTAAGTATCACTTCTGCTGCTACTATAAATCTATGTTAGTTTATACCTTTAGCAAAGTTTCCCTTTCATTTTATTTCTACAGCAGAATTTTCATTTCTACTTTTCATTTCTACAGCAGAATTTTCATTTCTACTTTAAATTTCTACAGCAGAATTTTCACTTGGGTATTCACTTGGGTATTTTATATGCTTTGTGGGTCTTTAATATATATATATATATACATATACATATATATATATATGCTCTATTGTTGAAATGCCATCATTATTCCTTTCTTTACTTTTTTGTCTTTATTTTATAAGCATTTTTTGATCATTAAGCATACATATGGATAGTTCTCTGAAGTATTTGTGAGCTGATGTTTTGTGGACTGTTATTTTGGTTCATCACCAGCTGCTGGTTGCTTGATCTATTATCAATAGAATGGGTATTGTACAATTTCTTGAATTTCTAAGATAATTTATTGAAACTTAGATTTGGATTTTATGCAGTTTCATATGTGAAGAGAGTGGCATTAGCTAATTATCATCATTACTATTTTAATTATCTTAATCATCTTAATATCTTGATAATCTTATGACAGTGGTTAACATCATTTATTCAAAAAAGGTTAATTTAGTCAACCTCTAAAGATTTAAAAATTATTTATTTTTTGTTTTTTCCTCCTTTTATCTTCCAACATTTGTTTCTTCTTTCCACACATTCATTCTATTTCCCTCTTTTATCCTCTTTTCCTTCCTTCAGTCTTTATTTCTTGCCCCTTTGTCTTTCCTCTTTCCCTTTCATGTTCTTCCCTATCCTTTGTCATCCGCTGAGCTCATCTCTGTACTCTGGTGATGAATTGTGATGAATTCATTATAATCACTTGTATATACTTACACTGTTGAAAAATTAACAAAATTGTTGACAATGGCCTACTGATCAGAATGTGATTAAAACTTACACATACCATGTGATGTAACCGGAGTGTTTTAGAAGAGCAATTCATAGTCTCAGGAAATATTCTGCTAAAGCTTTCAAATTAATTATGCCATTATTTTCTTCATCAATATACTTACTTGAATTAATAAATGGAAATGTTAATTTTAAGAGAAAGCTCCAATCAAGTAAAAGACTTGTGCTGCAGAATAGTAATGCTTTTATTCACAATAGAAGCTGAACTATTTTTAGTTCAGTTCCATTCCTGAGGTCTCTGGATCATATGAAAATGGAAAGATAAATCTGTGTCTTACGCTTTTAGTAAACTACCTAGTCTTATACTATATAAGATCAGGTGATTGAATTTTAAAGCTTGTTTTCTGTGCCTGGAAGATTAGGACAACCTTCCTAGATTCCCTGTTCTAATACTGGAGTATGAATAAGATATGAGATGATATTTAAGTTAATTAAAAGTGTACAAGTTTGTGAAAATTGAGTTGATCCAAGGAGGAATATATTAGTAGATTTTTGTTTTTGTTTTGTTTTTGGGCCATACCCAGCAGTTTTCAGAGTTCAGTAATCACTATTGGCAGGCTTGGGGGAACCATATAAGATACTGGGAATCAAGCAAGGATAGTCGCATATAAGGCAATTGCCCTACCCACTGCATTATCTCTCCAGCCTAATGTATAATTAGATTTTAGGTAATCACAGGAGCCATTCCAAAGAAGAACTTCCTCTATTGACAGCAGTATGGGAAACAATTTTTCCAGGTGTGACTGGGATTTGATTCACTGTCCTGCCATTGAAAAACAGCAGGAGAAGCTACATAGAAAATATCTGAGATCTGCTTTGAGACAAAGAAATTTTAGATTGAGTCAGAAGACAAAAAAAAAAATCTATCCTCTTTCTGTAATTACAAGGAACTGCATTTTTTGTCAATTTTCTGAGTGACCTTCAAAAACAATATTTTCCTGCACCTCAGAAAGAGCCCAACCCGGCTAACATGTAGCGCTGACTGTGGGGCGTTAAGCAGAAAACTCAGTGAAGCCTGCCTAAACCTCTGCTACAGAACTGAGCTGATAAATGACAGGGTTTTATTTTAAGTTGCTATTTGAGATCATTTGGTATGGAAACAAAGAAAATCAACATATTATTTCTTTTCAATGCCTGGGTATATTTTTTATGTCTGCAACTAATTTCCAAGACACAAAACAAAAATAGTAATGCTGACAAAACACATGCAGAATTCGTATCTTAACACCTGACAAATAAATCAAAATCATTTTCATATGAATCAATCTTTGCCTCCCAATATCGTCATTTTATTGGAAAAGGTTACTACTGAACAATGAGAAAGGGTATTTTGACTTGACAAGTTAATGAAGTTAATAAATCATATACTTCATAAATTGGTAGAAAACAATCAATACTTTTTAAGAAACTATTACGAAACCCATTTGATATTATCCCAATGAGACATTATATAATTTTTAAACAGATTACTATTTGGGAAGGTAGGGAAGGGTATATTTCTAAAAGAAGCTTACTCCATTTTTTCCCTAGACAGATCCTAGTTGATTGTTCCAAAATGTGTTTCCCTGATTAAAGGCAAGCATCCTTCCCACTAGATTATGGATCTTATACACTTTCTTTAAAATAGAAAATATGTAATGAGATACCTCTGATTCTTTACTTCTCTCCCCCCACTAATAGTTTATGTTCCAGGCAGACTGAATTATTTCCTGTTCTTATAACAGATTTCCCCCCCTCATTTCTAATTACTTATATATACTGTTTACCTTGCTGAATATTCTTTTGTTTTGCTTTTGGGCATACCCAGTAGTGCTTTAGATTTATTCTTGTCTTTGCACTCTGGGATCGCTTACTACATGTTCAGGGGAACCATATAGGGTGCCTGGGACAAATTTGGGTCAGCCATGTGAAAGGCAAGAACCTTCCCTGCTATACTATTGAGCTGGTTCCTACCCTTCTGAATATTCTTATTTTTTCATTACCTTGCAAACACTTCCATCTAATTATAGTTTAAATAGTAGTCCTACAAATTATCTCCCTCCCAAATCTATCATATGTGATATATTTCAGAAGTTTTCCTTTTTTAAAAATATATGTTTTAGCATTATTATAACTTGATTCATTGGGGAAAAGATAAGACTCACAAAAACTTCCATGGCTCTTTTCTACTATTTAATGGAGTTATCTGATAATATTTTAGCAGATACTAGTCACTGAGAGTTTCTGAATAAGTGAATTGAATGTTGAAAAAATGTTTAAATTATGAGTTATATGTTAGTCAAGTATATAGGAAGGTGGGCTTTTCAAGCAAGAAAAACATAGTAAATAAAATAATTTTGATAGCTTTCTATCACTTGTATCATTTGTATCACTGTCTCACTTGTCTTCCTGTAGTTCAATGATTTGCTCCAGTGGGCACCAATAACATCTCCATATGTCCTGTCGCATGGTAGTGTAGCCCAAGGGCATCTGCTCACTCAGGAACACAAAGTGCCTCAAACTATTCCTTCAGGTCATAGGAATGAGGTCTATAATTGTTACTAGTTTTTGGCATATCAAATACATCACAGGTAGCTTGCCAGGCTCTGCCATGTGGGTGGTACACTCTCAGTAGCAGGCTCTCATCTCGTGCATTTACTGATGAATCACAATGGGGAGAGATTGGCTTTACTCTTGGTTGGAGCTCTTAGGAGATGTGGAGTCGGATGTTGAGAATGACTGCCCTAATGGTGTGGGGGGTTCCTCTGGCCTCTTGCTAGATTCTACTGGGATGACGGGCCAGGGATAGAACCCGTCCAGAACTGTATACAGTGTATAAATGTGAATGATCCTGAGAAGAACCTGGTCCTAACTTCCATTATTGTCTAAGACTGTCACGTGACTGCTTTGGGGCCGTGCGCCAGCACAGCTGTGGGTCTGGAGTGTCTCTCTTCCAGTGTTGCTGGCTGTGGTGGTTGGGAGCCCACAGTCACACCCGCCGATCATTGAGGTGGAGAGAGGAGCCCAAATCCCGCTCCAAGTCTGACCAGCGTGGCCCCCAAGCCCCGCATGTGTGAGCAACCCTAGGAGCTATATTGGACTCAGCCAGGGCCCGGCTGAGCCATTTACCTGCCCTCCTGAACTCCATGAGCTGCTCCACATGGGGCGGCGGTGCAGCTGTGAATCTGGAGTGTCTCTCTTCTGGTGTTGCTGGCTATGGTGGTTGGGAGCTCGCAGCCATTTCCACTGACATGGAGGTGGAGGAATGGAAGGAAGAGCCCAAATCCCCACTCTATAAAACATAGAACCCAGCTTTCTATAAAACATAGAAATTAAATGAAAGAGTGTAGCATATGTTCTGAATTATAGTGATTGAAAAAGTGTAACATGTGTTCTGAATTATAGTGATTTAAAAATGAGAGAAATTATTAAGAACCAAGTAACTTTATTGTTTAAGTATATGGAGTATTTTTACATAGTTATTAGAAATCTGTTACTTTAAAATACATTATAAAATGTATTAGATTTGGCCAGAGTGTAAGACACTTGTCTTGCATGTACCTCAGGGGTCAATTCCAGCACCATGTATGATCCCTCAAGCCTACAAGGAGTGACCCTGAGTGTAGAGCCAGGAGTAATCCCTGAGCACCACCAGATATGAACCTGGTGGTGTAATAGATAATTGGAATTATTGATTGAATCTAAGAATGCATGGTATAGAAAAACCACTATTCCTTTTATAAGACGTTAGCCAATAAAAACTTTTTCTGCTTATTAGATTTATTTTTAACTATTCTTTTAAAGTTCTTTATCAAGAACTCACTTGTTTCTATTATCTTGTAGAAGATTTTTCTTTACCTTTAGCATTCTCCAACAGTTTTTTTTTGAGAAAAAATGAAAGTTTTTACAAAAGAAAAGTTTTTACAAGAATGGAAATAGGATAGAGTTTAATGCACTTTAAAAAAATCCAGATTAATCTAAATAACACTGATAATACAGTACCATGTATTTGTAAAATATATTTTTTCCAATTTGAAAAATGTGGTAAGGATTAAGAGAGCTGAGAGGACTAGTGTGCATATCTCACACATGGGAGACTGAGGTTTGTTTTCTGGAACTGCAAAGTCCCTAGCACAGCTGGAAGTGGCCCACCAAGCACTGAGCCCAGAATCATCCTTAAGCACCAATAAGTATGTTCCTATTTCTCTTCCCTCCCTGGAAAAGTTATTATTATTCTTCATTCACACTCCAAATATAAAAGCTATGTACTTAAGGACTCCAATGATTTATTCACCTCCACTATTTGAGAGAAAAAGGTAACAATGAAAATTTTCAAAACTTTAAGTGAAAAGAAGTAAAAAAGGGATACACATTCATTTGTATGGGAAAGAGTGGTCAGGACACTTTCTTGTACTATTTTTTTTTAATCACGCTCAGCATGGTTCCTGCAAAACTTATGGCTACAGAAAAAATGTACTGAACACTATTTTCACCTTTGGTCTTTGGTACTATGAGCAAAATTGCTCCAGATTTGTTTCAGTTAGCAGAAACTGTTACCAGCTTAGGTCTTTTTCAGCAAGGTGACTTCACATAAACCTTCAAAAAGCAATGGGCATATGTAGCATGGACTCTGAGCGAATAGATGCATTCTCCAGAAGCAATCATTGCTATTGAAATAGATTTCCTTTTTCTCTGTGATATGTCACATTCAAATAGAACAATTTTAAAATATACTTGAATCACTAGATGTGCTTTGTTTTTCACTAATGATAGCAAATGAAAGCAGTCTATAGAGATGCAGAGACTCAGAGATGGCTCAGTGACAACCAATATTATAACACTACAGACTTGCCATCACATTTAATATAAAGTATTAAGTATCTTCCAAGTTAAGCTATTTTTTTTAATTTCTGAAGGAATCAGAAAATGATTTAATATGTTACTGATACAAATAACACAACAGCTACACTAGCTGGAATTAGAATGTACAGATTCAAAGACATTTTGATTACTTTGGAATTTGGAAGGAGAGAGAAATGCAGGTATATTATTTGCATGAACTAATGTCATCTTTCTAGACAAGCATATTATATTAATTGATTGTACTGACACAGTGATATTATTTTGACAAGTAATCAGATATGTTGAACTTAATAGTACTTTAGTTTGAAAAAAGAGGAGGATTTTTTCTAAAAACCTCAACCATGTGGCTTAGGGTTTCACAATTTGCAAGCAAGATAACTGTTGATGTACAACTCTCCATTGAAAAATACATTTAGATCATGTTAATATGTGCTTATAAATCTGTGGTGGGAGATGGGGTGATAAACTTGACAACTGTGAAGCTTCAAAACACAAACAAAAAATTAGTTGAAATTGAACCACATCGTGAATATATATATATATATATATACATATATATATATATATCAGTGGTCATAATACAATAGAGGTGAGAGCTGTAAAAAGCATGTTGGATTTATATATATATATACACACAAATATATATATATATATATATATATCCCTATGTAACACCTGACATCTATACTTACATAACTGTATTATTCTGTTTTGATATAGATATCAAACAGAATAATACAGTTATTATTCTGACCTCCATCACTGTTTCAGAGTCAGGGACACTGCTGTCTCGTTTGCCAAGGCATTGAAAATCATATGGGCTGGAGATATAATGTGATTTGGAGACAACCGCTGGACTACAGACGTTGCCTACTGGATCCCACAGGATGTCAAAAGATCACGTGGCCGCCCACCTACAAGATGGTCAGACTTCTTCGACAAGACCCTGAATGAACGGTTTGAGGCTCTTCGTATTCCTGAAGCAACCAGATGCCATTGGGCTACACTGGCACATGATAGGGTCAAACGGAGATGTTACCGGTACCCACTCAAGCAAATTGATGAATAACGGCATGTGAAGTGATCAAGTGATATCTACATTGTTTTTCTTTCTCATTTCTTTTATAACACAAAGCAATCCACAGTCATTTGGTACAGTGCCTAATCAGTCTTGGAATTAGTCATGTCTCCAAGGAGCCTTGGGTTTCTTAATAGAGATTGATTGTAAAAATCCAAAATCTGACACAAATCATGTTCATTGCATACTCTGACTTTTAAAAGGTAAAGTATCCTTTACTGTAAGAGACTTGATTTCCATCTTTCACCATTTATTTAATTGTTGAATTCCAGTAAACAGATTTCTTTCAAAATTGTCAAGTCATATCCTCATGGGGAGTGATTTGATTAGCCTGAATCCAGTGCCTACATAGAGTTTGTCTTTCTTCCCCCCACAGACTGTTCATTTCCACAATGATTTCCTTCTCCTACAACCATTGAACTCTGAGTAGCTCTTTTCTTAGAAGCTCTATAGTAAGATCTCAGTGGGTTCCTAAAATACTCACTTGAAAATGGAGGCACCCGTTTGACTGATTCTGAGAATCAGTGTATCCCCATTTTTTTGTCTTCAAGGGATTCATTAATAAATACTTTCACTTAAGTTTTCCTTCCAATTAAATTGCCCCAGTGTCAGCTTCTCCACATCTGGACTTCCCTCTCATCACAACTCCACCCAGCAGACCAGATTATCACAGCCCGACATGCGGCTGCACGGTTCATCAATATATGCTTTATGACTACAAGAGTATGCCACCTGCACGGCAAGCCTGGCAAGCTGCTCGTGTCGTATTTGGTATGCCAAATACCAGTAGCATTTATAATAGGTCATTCCCATGACCTAATATAATGGTTTGAGGCTCTTTATGTTCCTGGAGCAAGCGGATGCCTTTGGGTTCTACTAGCATGAGACAGGACATATGGAGATATTATTGGTGCCCACTCTAGCAAATAGATGATGAACGGGAAGATAGTCAGCATCTCAAGATACGCAGAAACCAGTTACTGTCTCAGATATGACAGTTTCTTCAGAACCAGGGTGATTCAAAAAATTTAACAGATTTTGCCAGTGTTTTTCAGCTTGATATTGTGGTAAAGACCAGAGAGACAGTGTCTAAGCTCTTCATGGTTGAGGTGACAGTAGGTTGAATGACTTTATATTTATTATGAAATTTAGACTGCTTAAGAGGAATAAGTATATACATATATATATATACACATATATATATCAATCATGGATTAAAGGTTTTTAAGAGCATTAATAATTTATTTTTTATTTTAAAAATATTTTATTATTACACGGTGAGATATACAATTACAACGTTGTTCATGTTTATAGTTTTCGGTCACATAGTTTTCCAGCACCCCGCCCTCCACCAGTGCCCATTTCCCACCACCAATGTCCCCGATTCCCTCCCCCTCCCATAGCCTGCCTCCATGGCAGGTTCTTTATCTCTTTTCTCTCTCCCTCTCTCTCTTTTCCTTCTCTTACATATTGTGGGTTTTACATTGGAAATTGTATAATACACAACTAATAAATCATGATAATGTTGATTTTTTTTTTAAACTCCTGGAATATTTCCCTAGGAGTGCACTGGCTTTTTTTTTGCTTCTATTTACACTGCAATTCTTATGATTCTGTCACAACTGACTTCCCATTTGACACTTTCATTCCCTTGATATAATATGTGCTGCATTCAAACATTTCCCTTTTTTCCTGTGATTTTCTTGTGGCTGTCTCTTAGAGAGAAAGGTGGTAAATGAATGTTCTCACCTTCAAGGTCTCACCCCTTCAAAGGCAGTGAATGACTCTCATCTCAGGTAACAGGCAGACTGCAAGTGGCAGATTTCTTCTCTCCTCTTCATTGTTCATCTTTTCAAATTCCCAGGAAGTGTGATCTCTTACGCCTGGTCACTGACTTGTCCTATCATTTTCTCAGGTAGATAAATGACTTCAGAAGAGCAGTAGACAAGGAGTTGTTTAGTCTTTTCCTTAATGCAGTGGATAAGAACCTTTGCTTAATATTCTACTATATGTCCTAATTCATTATATGGTTTTTTAAAAAATATTTTATTTAAGAATATTTTGGCTAAATTTAATGATGCTCAGAGCTTACTCATGACGTTTTTTGCTAGAGATCACACCTATTGGGGCTCGGGGATTCAACCTGGGTCAGCCACTTGCATAGCAAGTGCACTATCCACTGTAGTGCTACGCTGGTTCCCACATCTCTATTTCTGCAACACAGAAATTTCATACACAAAAACACACACATAAGAAGGTGAAAATGTGCAGATAATAGTAATTATTATAAATATGAAACTTTAGATAAATTATGGTTGATATATTCTTATGATTTGCACATGGTATAAGTTACTTCAGACAAGGAAAAATGATATATAGATATATGTATGTATCTCTATATATACATATACACAAATATATAAACAAACACATGCAACCATCCAGGGAAAAGGAATCATTTCAATTATCTGACAGCAAACAGCACCTCCATTTTTCCCCATGAGTATGAGATCAGGAGTAATACTGCATATGTGAGGTGAAAATCTGACATAACTGTCAGTTGTATGAGATCAGCCTCTGTTGCACTGGAAGCACAATACTGTTTTGGTTCTCACTTCATGTATTTTAGGCGTTTTGTTGCTAGGCAGACAAGTAACCTTAGCTCAGTGGGCGACCAAGTTACTGAGCTAAGCAAGTACAAGATCTACTCTTAAAATCCAGGTATAAAATACAGCTGAATGAAAAGTTTTTACATTATATTCTTACTGTTCTCAGAGTGGTGCTTAGTTCCAAACCATAGATCACCACTAGGAGTCTCAGAAATTGGCAGGACCCAGGATCCTACAAACATCCACCTTCAGATGACAGTGACTTCTAGGTACAAATTTTAAAGTGACAAGGGCCACAGTAAAATAAAGAAACCACAGCCGGTTTAAAAAAATACAAGAGATATTGTGTTCTTTAACAGAATAGAGCTGACAAGGCACTTGGAAAGAAATCTTTATAAATATTTAAATTGACTCTTAAGGCAATAATTAAGATTGAATTACTTTAATGTGATCAATTTAGTCTTTTTTTTTCATTACAGAAAAATCCATTTGCTTAACAAAATCTTTCAGCTTTGCCAGCTTCATATTTTGCAAGCTAGTAGTTTTAATTTAGCATGTGTGTCCACCCAGACATTTGCAAATGCTGCTAATTCATCAATGAAGGCAAATCCAACCTGTGTAATAAGCTAAAGTTGAAGCCCCTGATTCCAGACATCAGGGATTTGTTTGAAATTCTTCATCTCTCTGTTTGTAAGTATGTAGAATCAGTCATTACACTGACATGTGTCATTTAGAAGCAGATTAGAAGCAAATGACAATTGAGCCCATGTATAGAAATGAGGAGGTAATGATATATGGTTGATATTATTGCTATCATAACAACATAAGATATCTGAGATGCTGAAGAAGAGGCTCAGGTCACTGCCTCCTGATGGAAACACACATTCCCATTTGCTGATGTAACTACTGGTGCAGATCTGAGCTGTCACATAACAGTTTCATTTCATTTGTCTTTGTTTCTGTTCCAACTTTATTTATTTTACTAAAGCAGCTGATTTATCCTAAACAGAATTTATTTAAACTAACATGACTGATTTTTCCTACATGCAATTCAAGAAGCCTCACTGACTGAATGTCTCTTGAGTTTTTGACAACGAGCTTACTGAAGTGGACGGCACAGCCCAGTGGGCAGGAACCCAAGAATTATGAGCAACTCCAACCATATGGCTTCCTCTTTGTAGAGGACACAGCAGCCTTGTGCATTCTTTCTATTTTATTGCAATAAATATAGATGAAACAATATAACCAGCAATGATGCAATGACACAATGGATATTATTTAAGCAGATATGAAATTATATATCATATAAAATTAAATGATATGTTATATATTATGTGTGATTTATATATTATATTATTTATCATAATATGCCATTATTTTTATTGTACTTCATGCTGTATTGTGTATCTAAGGCTTATAAATGTACACATATATTATTTTATATGACCAAGAAAATAAAACCACAGAGGAATTGAGTTTTTATGTACTAACAGACACATATAGACACACACATACACATATATGAAAATTTTATTTCACTTTGAAAGTATTATTCTCACTTCATATGTTAGCATCATAATTTTAATGTGTTCTGTTTCATACAGGAGAAAATTAAAACAACAGAATGGCCTAGGACTTGCCTAAGAATAGTCACAAGGGGAATAAAGACTTCATTTAAGAGCCCAAGAAAATCCTTTGTCTTTAATACTTAGGATTAATGTATCGCTCTCTCATTTCATAGGTGTTCATTATTATAATAATGTTTTAATGCCCCATATTTCTTTCTTAACTTAATATTACAGAAATGTATAAATATATGCAAGCTTAATTAGCAGCATTCAAGCATTCCTTTCTTCATATTTACTATAATTAATTTAACTGCAGCCCAATTACTTAAAAAGTTAATCTTACCTAATTTATAATTTCACCCACAAGTAAAATGTTGAGTATCACAGTTACATAAAAACAAATAATTCCCTAATATGAACGTTACATGCTTGCTGAAAATTTTGATTGTTTTTTTTAAATTGGGAATCAAGCCTTATGTAATTATGTTCATTGTTTAATTAATTTTTATTTGAGGTGCTAATATAAAACTCATGGATTTAGCTCTACTAACAAGGTACATGCTTGTTCCCCTATAACTATTTTGTATTTTCTTCTTTTTATTTATATTAATACTGCAAATTATACTGATGTGATTACAAATTCCATGATGTAGTAAGTTACTGTGAAAATTAAAAATACCTTATTTTATAGCAAACAAGTTATTATTTTTGCAAAGCAAAATAGTTTTATTTAAAAATATGGAGAGATTGAGGGGAAAGAAAGAGAGAAATAGAGAATACAGACTCTCCAGAATGGGAAAAAGCCCTATAGCTTGTTTTATGAACTAATTTTCTCATGTTATTAATATAAAAATAATTTGTTATCTCATAGTCATCTTAGAGAAACAGCCCAAGAAAGCAATGTGCCTTCAGCTCCATCAATAGATGGAGGGAAACAATTTTTTAATTTGAAAATGCTTAATCTAAAAACAGAAAATGGAGTTGATTTTGACAGTGAATTATATGTAAGTAAGCACACTTAATTTTGATGCTAACCCAATCCTATGAAATTAGTTGCCAAAATTTTAATGTTAATGAACTGATACATACCTATATAATAAATGGTATCTTTATTGAACTCAAGGCCTCACTGAAGCTATGATCAGTCACATCCTAGCTATGATATGAATCTTAATGTTCTGCATTTTTATAAAAAATTTTTAAATTTGAGTATTGGACGTGGGGACAAAGGCTCACTGGTACCTCATGCAAGACAGATAGTAAGTAGATCGCGCGGACGCTAAGCGCATCCGTGTGGTTTTGAGTTTTGGGATGTGGGTGTAGGGTTCTGACCTGTTCCCTGGTGCTGATTGGGTCTGCAGAGATGCAAGGATCACACACACACACACACACACACACACACACACACACACACACACACACACACACACACCTGTGGGGGATGCTGCAATTGTTCCTGGAAGCACCGGGATTTATTTTTAAAAACAATGTTTTAAAAAGTGTGTGTACAATGTGTAAAATAAGAGGGAGAGAGATGCAGAGACAGAGAGAGAGATAGAGAGAGAAAGAGAGGAAACTGGGGTACCTGCTATTAAGGCGGCCTGGGGGCAGGAGGGGGAGGGATACATTGGTGGTGGAAATGGGGCACTGGTGGAGGGATGGGTGCTGGAATACTGTATTACCAAGAACAAATTATGAACACCTTTGTAATTGTATGTTTCACGGTGGTATAATAAAAAATTTTTTAAAAAAATTTAAAAAAATAAAAAAAAAAAAAAAAAAATAAAGGTGTGTGTAGGACAATATTTTTAAAAGGTGTTTTAAAAGTGTGTGTAGAGACTCACAGACATGGGGCAGAGCTGCTACCGGCTCTCCCTGTGCCCAGCTGCTCACGAGGCTCCCAGGAGGGTTGACGGGTTCTAGCCCTGGCCCGCCACCCCAGCACAGCCTCGCAACAAGCCAGACAACACCCCACTCCATGATTGCCACCATTTTCCACATCTGGACTTCCCTCTCGTCAGAACTCCACCCAGCAGAAGAGCCTATTACAGCCCTGCTCACATGGCTGCTTGCGCAGCTTCGATCATCAACAAATGCTGGATTTAGAGGTGACTACAAGAGTATGCCACCCGCACGGCAGAGCCTGGCTAGCCTCCCATTTCGTATTTGATATGCCAAATACCAGTAATGATTATAGACCTCATTCCCATGACTCGATGTAATGGTTTGAGGCTCTTTATGTTCCTGGAGCAAGCAGGTGCCCTTGGACTCTACTAGCATGAAACAGGACATATGGAGATGTTACTGGTGCCCACTCGAGCAAATTGATGATGAACCGGAAGACAGTGATACAGTGATAGAATGTGCTTACATAGAAATGATTAAGTCAGCGGCACTGAATTGCGGGACTTAAGACACATACTACTCTTATGATTAATTATACTTGGCAAAATTTCTCAGGCTCCCAAGATCAAATGTACTGAAATTGGTTACAGACGTAGGTCATAAGTCTTTTGGAGTTCTCTTCATTGACCAACGTATGGACATTTGAAAATCTCCCTATGAATGATGAGTTGTTCTAGAACATTTAAAATGTTAAACTAGGCATGTGTTCATTCTCACAGAATCTTGAAACTCTATATGGGCAGAATTTAAGTCTAAGCCTGGTTTCACCATCCACCTGTTTGAATGCCATAGGGTTGAAATGTGGGGGAGTGCAGCCAGTCGGTGAGTGACAAAGAAGAAATTATGAATCCCAGGAATAAAGTAAGCAGAAAAGACTACAAGATATCATAATGTATAAAGATGTGCTGCCCCTGTGTCCAATATGAGTCTTGTATAGCAGATAACAGAGGCAGCCTTTGCAGGAAAAAAAAGACATTCATGAGGCATTAATGTCCAGAGGAAAGATCTGTGCCTTAAAGGATCTTAGCGTCTCACACACACAGACACGGAACTCATAGACACATACATCTTAACTGCATTTCATCTGACTCTAAGTTTTTTTATCTAACAGAATCTAGTCACAAGTTTAACACAACAAAACTTGTTAACCTCAAGATTTAAATGTAAAAATATTGCATTTCAAGCTCAGAGAATTAATTATTTCTATTTTGGTGTTTGGACATCAAAACTAATGGGACCTATATAAATACTGAGAGCTTTGAGCTTTGTGCCAAGGTCAGCATCACCAATAGCATTGTGCTAGTGTTCAGGGAGGACTTGATCAATGGACATGCTTAGAAAGGGAATAACAATTTTTTACTGAGTAGTTCCAGCTGAAGTAACGTTAAAGCAATAGGCTTCTGCAAGCTACCACATGCCTTTTGAGTAGTGTCAAGGGTCTTTTTTCCTTGTTTATTATGTGTCTGCTAATATAGTATCCCACTGAAACAGAAATTCATGAATTTCAACATTTATAACATCTTCACACTGGAACTGATGAAGAAGTAAGCCCTGAGAAGCTCTGGGTAGCCCCACATAAATACTAACCAAAAAAAAAAAAAAAAGAATAGATGCTTCTTTTTTAAAATTTTTTGTTCTGGAGAAATGGTATCACGTTATTAGTTTACCAATTTCTTCTCAATTTATTTTTCTTTTTTAAAAATATTTTATTGCCGCCAGGAGCAGGCTTGGCATGTGTGGTGATGCCAGAGAGTGGATACATGACCTGGTCCCTCCATGCAGACGGTCAGCCATGGAGCTGGAACTGTGTTTTAAATTCCCTGTGTGTGGTCAGACCTGTTCGGAGCTGGCAAAACCACATCTTTCTCTGTTGTTTGGAAAAGATAATACCCCCCCAAAAAATGTTTGATGAAAGCTTTGCTATAAGAACACCACTGACAATGGTGCTGATTGGTATTTTTTGCCAGTGTATTAGATTACTTTCTCTAAAATAAATGATCATGTATTTGACTAGGAGAGGAATACTTACGATGGATTATTTATAATAATACCACATAATTATATAGAGATATACCACATCACAATCCATTTGCTTATGCAGGACAGCCTTCTGCTATATTATCAATAAAAATCAGTATAATTGTATATACATTTATTAATTTTTCATAATAATTCATCTAGATAGTTAGGGTAAATATTACCCCCCCCCATGGAACAGAGTGGTTATGTGATTGACTATTAAAAGCCTAAAATGGGGGGAATATTAATAGCTACCATTCTCTCTCTCTCTCTCTCTCTCACTTTTGTTTTGTTTTGTTTTGTTTTTTTTTGAGCCACACCTGGCCATGTTCAGGGGTTACTCCTCGCCTTGCATTCAGGAATTACTCCTGGCAAGATCAGGCACCATATAGAGTGCCAGGCATTGAACTTGGGTGGGCTTGCATTGGGCCAATGTTCCACCGACTGTATTATTGCTCAAGCTCTCTATAAAGAAAACTCTCTTTTAAGAAACCCAGGATTTTATTTTTTGATTGCTAGTTTTGGGCCACATCCAGAGACTCACAGACATGGGACAGAGCTGCTACTAGCTCTCCCTGTGCCTAGCCCCCTCACGAGGTGCCTGGGAGG
Organism: Cryptotis parvus; assembly: GCA_021461705.1. NCBI lineage: Eukaryota > Metazoa > Chordata > Mammalia > Eulipotyphla > Soricidae > Cryptotis > Cryptotis parvus. Next base: position 104,127 of record JAJIBD010026293.1, read on the forward strand.
GATGGCAGGTCCTAGCCCTGGCCAGCCACCGCAGCAGAGCCTTGCAACAATCCAGACGACCCCCACTCCATGAGGGCCTCCATTTTCCACATCCGGACTTCCCCTTGTCAGAACTTCATCCAGCAGACCAGCCTATCACAGCCTGGCTCACGCGGCCATTGCGCCGCGCAGTTCATCAATAAATGCTAGATTTAGAGATGACTGCAGGAGTATGCTACCCTCACGGCAGAGCCTGGCAAGCTACCCGTGTTGTATTTGATATGCCAAATACCAGTAACAATTATAGACCTCATTCCCATGACCTGACAAAATGGTTTGAGGCTCTTTATGTTCCTGGGGCAAGCAGGTGCCCTTGGGCTCTACTTGCATGAGACAAGACATATGGAGATGTTACCGGTATCCGCTCAAGCAAATTGATGATGAACGGGAAGACAGTGATACAGTGATACAGTGATACCACCATTAGATATACAATTACAAGATGTTCATGTTTGAATATTAGCTCTATAGTGTTCCAACACCCATCCCTCCACCCCTGCCCATCTCCCATCACCAATGTCCCCACCTCCCTCCCCCTTCCCCCAGCCTGCCTCCATGGCAGGTTCTTTATTTCCATTCTCTCTCTGTCTCTCTCTGCTTCTTGCTTCCCTATCTTACATTGTAGATTGTAATATATTCTAGAACATGATTGGTTCCACCGGTTTGGACCAAAATAATGGTGGTTATTATGGTGAGTCTCATCCGGCTGCTTCTGAGTCCCTAGAGAGGAATTGGGCCCACTCCCAAAACCTATCTTTCCTCTTGGGAGCCTCATGGTCAGCTGAGATAGGGGAGAGCTGGATGGCAGCTCTCCCCCATGCATCTGAGTCTCTGCATCATGGCCGAGAGCCCTGAGACAGTTCGTGTGCAGGGCCACCAGGCCTCTAGGATGGATCAGAGAGGGGACTGGGGACCCAAGCTCCATCTGCAGGAACAACTGGTTGTAGGGGATGCCGGCAGAGTCCCCAACAGTGCTGGGAAGCAAGTTCCCTTCTGCCTCCAAAGGCCGCGGAGAATGAATGAAAACTCAGGAATCCGATGCAATTTTAAAAGGGCTTTACTTTTAAAAGTAAAGCCAATATACAATCCAAGAGCAGGGAAAACCTCCGGATTCTCAGTCCCAACTAGGCCCCAGCCATGTGTAGGCCAAGATGGCTGCTACCACGTGTTGAGGCCCAACAGAGAATGGAGAGGACGGAGAAGCAAAATGCCAAGGGAAGCTGAAATGGCAAAGGGGAAAAAAGAGAGCTTCTTTCTTCTTGTAGCATATTTTATAGCTAGAAATCCTCCCAAACTCCCAGCCTGGCCCATTCTGGGCCGGGCTATCTAGATATGACAGCAGGAAAACAACTCTATAGAAATGTAGCAACTTCAAGAGGCCTTCTGGCAGTTTACTAGAACCCAGAGCTAATTCTAAGCCTCCTAGCAGAGCTGGGAGGAGCTATAAGCTAAATGTAACTTCTCCTGGCAGGGAGGGTCAAATGCCCTCAGGTAATTTATCCCAGCACCTCACCTAATGTCTTGAGCCAAGATGTGCCTGGAAATACCTTTATAGGATACAGAAGAGGGTTTCTGAGATGGCATGTCTCTGTACCAAAGACTATACTAATGCCAGTTAAATATTCTCCAAGCCTTCACAAGAGTCTCCTCTACTTCACGGTAGTTTTGTATTTTAGTTGCCTTTGAGTTATCAGGGAGCCATGCTTGCTTGCTTGGAGGCAAACAGCATTTCTCTCTGGCCTAATTACTTAGAGATCCAACGTGGCCAGGCAAATATGCTGCCAAGATCTAGCTAGTCCCATGATGATTGTGGTAGCATGAGAAAATATTTATACCAGCCAGTACACAATACATGGTCAGATAAACTGCCATATTTAAACTACCCCTTATCTATGAAGTGATATGCAGGAGGCAATCCAGGGCATATGCGGAGACTTTTAGGCTTTTAGGTGTCCTGAAACACCTGGTGACTTCCAACTCTGAGAGCCGCCAACCTGGGCTCGAACTCGGCTGCTCTGAGCTGGTCTTGAAATCAGCATCTCTTTCATGGGTTCTGATGAGCTATGGGATTTGGACCACAAAAATGGAGGCTATTATGATGAACAAGTCTCATCTGGCTGCTTCCGATGCCCTACAGAGATGATGGGCCAACACCCAAAACCCATCTTGCCTCCGGGAGCCTCATGGTGAGCTGAGCTAGGGGAGAACCAGATGGCAGCTCTCTCCCATGCTTCTGAGTCTCTGCATCATGGCTAAGAGCTCCGTGGCATTACGTGGGTGGGACCACCAGGCCTCCAGGACAGGTCAGAGAGGGGAAGGGGTACCCCAGCTCCATCTCAGGGAACGCCCAGTTACTTCCACCTCCGAGAGCCTCCTACCTGGGCTCAAACTCGGCTGCTCTGAGCTGGTCTTGAAATCAGCATCTCTCTTGCTTAGGTTCTGATGAGCTATGGGGTCCAGACTGTGATAATGGCGGCTATTATGGTGAGCAAGTCTCATCTGTCTGCTTCCGAGGCCCTACAGAAGTGATGGACCCACTCCCAAAACTTATCTTGCCTCCTGGGAGCCTCATGGTCAGCTGACCTAGTGGAGAACCAGATAGTAGCTCTCTCCCGTGAGTCTGAGTGTCTCATCTTTCTCTCTATCTCTATTTCTGTCTCTGTATTTCTCTCTCTCTTCTCCTACACCTTGTGACTTGCCTTATGGTTTATGATGAAATTATCTATGTGTATATTCAGTAGTGAGTTCTAGTGTGAAATTATAGTTCCTCATTCCCCTCAATCTCCCCAGTTTGTTATAACTACAATGATCATTATGGTGTACAGACGTGAAAGATCCTGGGAAGGACTTGGTCCTAGCCTACTTTGTTATCTAAGCCTCTTCGGGCGGCTGCACACTCTCACAGCTGTGCATCTGGTCTGCCCCTTGTCTGGTTCATCTGGTTGTGGAGGTTGCAAACCCATAGCCACGCCCACCGGCATGGAGATGGAGGAGCGCAAATCCCTGCTCCAATTCCGGTCAGTGTGGCTTCCCCCACATGACTGCTTTACCCTAGGAGCTACATTGTTCTTGGCTGGGGACTAGCCGATTCCCCCAGAGACTCCATGGGCTGCTCCACATGGGCTGGGCAGCACAGCTGTGCATCTGATCTGTACCTTATCCAGTTCATCTCTATTGTTACTGTTTTTGGCATATCGAATACACCACAGTTAGCTTGCCAGACTCTGCCATAGCTTTGAGTTCATCCTGTGGGCGCCCAGTCTTTTCCTATGTCAGACCATCCACCATCCAGGGCCCACAGGGCAGAACCCCCCGGGGATGCAGGCAAGCCTATCTCCCTATCTGCCACTGGCCAATGCAGTCAGGCATCGCAGCCACACCTGCAACACTTCAAGGGGCACGTGGCACAGAAATGGTATCACTTTAGACAACACTGTATCACTGTCTGCCCGTTCATCATCGATTTGCTGGAGCGGACACCAGTAACATCTCTATAGGTCCTGTCTCATGCAAGTAGAGTCCAAGGGTCCCTGCTTGCTTCAGGAACATAAAAGCCTCAAACCATTCCATCAGGTCAGGGAATGAGGTCCATAATTGTTACTGGTATTTGGCATATCAAATATGACACGGGTAGCTTGCCAGGCTGTGCCATGCAGGTAGCATACTCTTGTAGTCATCTCTAAACCCAGCATTTATTGATGAACTGCGCGACTGCTTGTGGCCAAGCGAGCCAGGCTGTGGTGGGGTGGTCTGCTGGGTGGAGTTCTGATGACAGGGAAGTCTGGATGTGGAAAATGGAGGCCCCTCATGGAGTGGGGGTCGTCTGGCTTGTTGCGAGGCTCTGCTGGGGTGGCTGGCCAGAGCTAGAACCCGCCATCCCTCCTGGGTGCCTCGTGAGCGGCTGGGCACAGGGAGAGCCAGTAGCAGCTCTGCCCCATATCTGTGACACACACTTTAGACATGTAGTTCTAAATTGTTTTTTTTAAAGAAACATTAAAAATAGAGTTTTCTTTCTTTGTTTACATTTTTCTTTCTTACCCTCTCTACCTCCAGAAAATGCTTTTCTGCAAAGACATCTACTAATTGCTATCCATATATTTCAACTTTGCAATGAACAAGGAGAAATTTAAAACATATTATGTTAACAATAATATTAATGAGTAAAAAGAATCACCTTGCAATAGCTGGCACAGGTACAGGTGAGTGTGAGTCTGAATATTAGCTCCTCCTTTTTGGTGTGAGTTTTAATTTTCTTTTATGTGCTAGAAATGTCAAGTGTCATTTCTTATAAACTAACTTGTCAGGATTTGACACTGAACTTGGTAAGCAGCATGTGGAAATTCACCATGGGAAAGAAAATGTATGCCTTCTCTCAACAGTGTATTAGTACAGACCTTGTTCTTCAATGTCAATTGGGTTAATGATGAGTAGATATAAAGAATCATTACTATTTATTTACATGAACTACACTTAATTTCTAGGGATAATGAAGAAAAAGTATTTGTTAAAATTTATGAAATTATGAAATAAATGAATATAAAATATAGTGGAACTGTTCTATGATTATGTCCACAATTTCCCCTAAATGTAAAATGATTCAAATAATATAACAGAGGACTAAGAGGTTCTGCCCTTAACATGCCACTCCTTATATTCTTGTATCACTTGTCTTCCCTTTGTTCACAGATTTGCTCGAGTGAGCACCAGTAATGTCTCCATTCATTGGGAATGAGGTTCATTATTGTTATTGTTTTTGGTATATAGAATACATCATGGGTAGCTTGCTAGGCTCTGTGGCTCTAGGTTTATCCCAGGGGACCTAGTCTTTTTCTATGCCAGACCATCAACCATCTAGGGAAGATGCCCTGGGTGTAGACAAGCCTGTATCCTGTCTGCCACCTACATATGCAGCCAAGCATCGCAGCCACACCTACAACATCTCGAGGACAGACTCCTTTATCAAATGATAAATATCGATGATTGTTTTGTTCATTTATGTCATTTGTAAATCCTCAAGAACTACAATATAGGTAGGCTTTGAGACTGTACATTAAACCTTCATATTATTCAAACTGAGTATTCATATCAAACAAATGAATAAAAATTACAAACCAATATGGTATCAGTCAGAATGCCAGTTGTAAATCTATACTTGAGTAGCAGTGAAACACTCATCCTAGCTTCTTAAAAATTGATAAATATATCTTCCATTCTCACTACCTTAGTTTTCATTACTTTTCACTAGAGATTTTCAATGCTTTTCATGCACATACACAATTCATCTTCTATATTACACCTAAAATTAGATTTTTAAAAAGTATATGTAGTGAGGCCTTTCCTGCTACTTCAGCCCCTGTCTGTAACAGAAAGATGAAGATGAGATTCTTCATCATGGCATAAAATGCTCCAGTGCTCTGGTCCCTGCTCAGCTTCCAACATCTCTGGAGCCATAGTGTCACTACTAAAAGAGCCGGCTGCTCTCACATTTCACACATTCATATGAGCTCGTTTATCCTGCTAAGTTCCATCCCTCATGTGTAAGAGCTCTTGTATTCACTCATAAAAATTAGTTCAAGAAATTCATGCTCTGAGAAGTAATTTCTGATATAATTTACCCCTCCCTCCTCAAGAAAAATTTAAGATTTTTAATTCTCTGTTTCCAAAAAGTTTATATAAATTTTGACACATTCTATGCTATGAGTCAAGCTATATATCTGAGTAAACACAAGACTGTGAAATACTGGGGGTCTCAGAAATACTCCTATAAAATAATATCCATATAATATTTTGTGTCTTACATTACATAAAATATGCTTAAGATATAAAATGATGCCTTTCCAATAATTTAAAATTCAGAATGAAGATATATTTAAATCGCTATATTTTCAGCAATATAGGAGTTAGCTTGTTCAGTAGAAAGTCAGAAGAAGACTTTTTACATAACTTGGAATGGCACATTTTCAGGATAGAATGTGGCATAGAAAGAGTACCTAGTATGGGGAGAGCTTTAGGTTCATCTGCTATGCTGCTGGGATAAGGGAATGGGAGCTTTCATGGTGGGGTGTGGTAGGAAGAAATTAAACCAATTTTCATTTTCCATAACATGAAATGAATGATGATTTATGAGATTTGAAAAATAAAATAGAACAGAAGCATTAGTGCATTACTTTGTGCCAATGGACATAATATCAGACTAATATCATCAAAGCCATGCTTATCATGATTCTGATTTAAGAAAGTGGGTATTCCTGAGGTATGTTTCTCCAGGGTCAGGATAGGAATCTATGAAAGCAATCAGGCAAGAGAACAGCTGAAATAAGTATAGGTCATTTATATGAAATTTATAGATTGACTGACAAGATTCTAGAGAAAGAAGGCTACAGAGAGGGCTCTTTGTAATAATCAGCAGATTTCCTGTTTCTTTCCTAATCAGTCATAAGATTGTAAGAAGAATCTCTGAGTGGCTGTCCTTTATACTAGCCCAGAGGGGAGCAGAGCCAAGTGACATGGCTTATAGTTTGTTTGCTTTTGTCACTTGTACCAGTGCTAAGGATTTATTTCTGCCTACTGTGCCCAGGGATAATTCTAGGCAGCACTTGTCTTGTAAGCAGCAAACTTGGGTTTGATCCCCGTCACCCCATTGACTCCTCTAGTAACACTAGGAGTGGTCCCTGAGTACAGAGCCAGGAGTACCACACCTGAGTATTTCTAGGAGTGGTAAAAATGTTTAAAATTATGTATAGCATGAGAACATTTTGCTTTTTGAGTATTTTAGTAAATCTCAGTTACTGGGAGCTGATGTGGAGCTTGCCTTGCACAGACTTGACCTGGGTTTGACCCCCAGCACGCCATATGGTCCCCTGAGTATTGCCAGAGGGATCCCTGAGTACAGAGCCAGAATTAAGCTCTGAGCACTGATGAGTTGGCCCAAGAAACCTAAATCAACAGATGTATCTCAGTGAAGAGGGGAAACTATTTTTATAGGAATATTTCTGTCACTGAAGTCATTATCACTGCTTAATAACAGAGGACCAGGGAATGCAAGCGCTTTTTAATCCTCGAGTCTTCTAATATGTAAATATATTTTAATCTTAGAAACCTCAGATTTGAACCAGATTGTGTATTTGTGTTTTGGGAATTTCTAAAATGTGATTTTTATGGTTGAGAAACCAGAGATAACAGATCATATTGAAATGTACATTTTGAATGATATTGATTTTTTTTGCTATATGTATTTTTTTTTTTTTTTTGCTTTTTGGGCCACACTAGGCGATGCTTAGGTGTTACTCCTGGCTATGTTGCCATTACTCCTCCTGGTTCTGGGGGAACATATGGAATGCTGATGATTAAATGCGGTTGGCTGCATGCAAGGCAAATGCCCTACCCATTGTACTATCACTCGGGCCCTGTAGTTTTTATTTAAATAACTGTTTGGCAGTTTCTTAAGACACATAGCTCTTCAAACCATGAGACTAAAGTTTTACTGGATACTTGCTAAAGATCTGTTGTTAATAAATCTTATTCTTTGTATACGCAAAAATAATCCTTATAAAGACTTCTCAAGAAAGAAGATTCTAGAAACAAAAGACAAGACATTGACTAAGGAGTAGGAGGACAGACATGGAGGACATTTCAGAGGCTCTGACAACCCAAATCTGACCAGGCTGACAACTTTGGCCAACTATTTTTATAAAAGCAAGAAAATGTTTAATTGTTTGCAAATAGCTTAACAATTACTTTGGCAGTGCATTAGCAGATCAATATTTGCTAGCAGGGTCAAAGCTTGTGTAGCCATAGAAGAATAGTTCAAAGACTATATAAATAGGTAAACTCCCCAGGCAAGATTGTAATATGGGAAGTTTAAGAAATGTTGATTATTCTATAAATAATTGCACTAATTTATCATATAAAAAGAGTTGCTATTGGAGCCAAAGAGATAGTCAAGTGGGGAAAGTGCTTGCCTTACCAGAAGCTAACTTAAGCTCAATCCCTAGCATCACATATGCTCCCCAATACAGTTAGGAATGACCACTGATTGCAGAGCCAGGAGTAATTATGTTATACATTTAGTTGAGTGTAGTTGAACCAAAGGAGTTTTGTATTGATTGTTTTATCGATTGCTCAAGAACTAGTCAAGTATATGACAGTAGGGACAGAAAGTCATGATAATAGGAACTATGTCTACACTGCTATTCCTCATTTAATATACATAATTTCCTCTTTAGAAAAATGGAAAGATTTTTCTTCTCTGCAACATAAATGAAATAATAAAGCTTATTTTATTTTACCTTTAGAATGATATCAAACCAGGTCTTTATTATATAAAATAGGTTTGACAGAATGATGGATATGTTTAGCAGTGTGTTATTAAAGCTAATTAGAAAGGTAAAGCCTTTAAAAGCATTCAAAATTGCAAATATATGTTCCCTCTTGTAGAACAGCATATGCAATATGATCTCTTAAGATTACACCTTTGAGGAATTGGAGAGATTGTATAGTGGTTAGGTTCTTAAATTCTACAACCAACCTGGATTCAATCCCCATACCGGATATGATCCTCTGTGGCCACCAGGAGTGATCTATGAGCAAGTACAGAGCCAGAAGTAAGCCCTCCGCACTGATAGCTATAATCCCAAAACAAAAACAGAAAAATAAAATTATACCTTTGAGTATTCTCTTCTGCTGATAATTTTATTATCTCAAGTTAAGCATATAGCAATTTCATTTAGTTTACAAAAAATATTATGTAAGGTATGCAGCCAAAAATTATGTAAGGTATGCAGAGAGAATTTTTTGCTAAAAGGGATTTTGATGGGAGATGAAATAAATTTGCAGAAAAAAGTAATTTCCTAACTCCTGACTTTGTTATTTTTAAATTTATATGAAATTTGAATTTAAAGTCCAGAAATATTTAAGTAATTACCTAATAAATGAAGTTGCTTATCATTTTGATAGAAAATAAGTTAAGTCACTATATAAGGAGTATAACATTTTAGTAAGTATCCCACAATGTAGCAACAACCAAAATCAAATTCCAAATCTAAAATATAATCTTTTTTTTTTGCTCTTTTGGGTAACACCCGGCAATGCTCAGGGGTTTCTGCACTCAGGAATTACTCCTGGCCGTGCTCAGGAGACCATATGGGATGCCGGAGATTGAACCCGGGCCGGCATGGGCCGGCCGTGTGTAAGACAAACGCCCTACTATCACCCCGGCCCCTATAATTGTGTTTTTATTTATTACTTCACATATTTATATTGGTTTTAGGGTCACATCCTGCTGTGTATAGGATTTACTCCTGGCTCTTGTACTCAGGATCTACTCCTGACAGGGCCCAGGGAATCATATACAGTGCCAGACCTCAAACTTGGGTAGGCCATGTGCAAGGCCAGTGGCCTACTCACTGTTCTATTTTCCCAGCCCCAGAATTTTTTAATAAAATGGTTTATTTAATGTCAATATAAAAAAGGAAAACGTTTTGTGGAATATTATCTATTTCATGGTAGAAAATCAACTTAAAATGTTGTGTTATCAACTGGTTTATATGAAAAATAGGACAATAATTCTGTAGATTGGTTAACTTGAAAGCATGTAAAATTGGACTAGGAGAAAAAAAATTCAGAGTGTAACAGATATATAGTCATATGTGAATACTTTACTAAAAATGTACTAAAATGAAAGCTTGATCTGAGAGAAAAGTAATTTAGATTTATGAATTGCAGCATCGCAGAAAGGCTTAATAAGCACAATTAAAATAAATAAGTTAATATTAACAATAGCCTAGTATTTATGATTGATCTTCCACAGCTTCTGTTGACAATACACCAAGAATAAATTTCAAACATAGCAAAAAAAAAAAACAGTTTATAATCCTCATTTAATGGCTTGTGATACTTCAGGCAGTACAGGGAGGTAAAGATAATGATTAAAATGTACCCCATGTCTGTGTAATCAATATCACTCTCTCTAAAATAGTTTAGTTTCAAAACACTGCTCGAAAAACAGGGCTGTGTGTTGGTTATAGCATTCCAAATGAACCTTCTATCATTATTTTTGCACACAGGTTCATTGGAGATCTCATTCTCCAGTTTATTTTCAATGGTATGATCCAATGACAATGCTACCTTTCTACAACTATTCAAATCATAGTAAAATAAAGGTTGAAAAATAAGCAATATACATTACAGTTATGACATCTATAACATTTGATTTTTTAAGGTGGCAAATAAATTACTGAAATCAGTTAAATGAGAGTAAAATTTCTTATGTAATTTACAAACAAATTGCATAAATATAAAAATGTATATTTGTATCCTCTATTTTATTTTAAAACTTGACAAAACTGGGGCCAGGGTGATGATGTAATAGGTATGGTATTTGTCTTGCATACAGCCAGCCCTGGTTTGGCACACAGCAACCCATATGGTCTCCTGAGCTTGCCAGAGTGATCCCTTTGCATGGAGCCAGGTGTAAATTCTCAGAACAGATGTATGTGGTCCACCACTACCACTAAAATAAAAAAGTAGAATAAAAAACTTAAGAAAATTGCTGGCATTATTTTTAATTCCCTTTTTAAAAATATTTTATTATACCACCGTGAGATATACACCTATAAAGATATTCATATTTGGGTTTTAGTGATACAGTGTTCCAGCACCCATCCCTCCACCAGTGCCCATTTCCCACCACCAAAGTCCATGATTCCCTCCTCACTCCTCCAAACCTCTATTGCAGGTTCTTTATCTCTTTTCTCTCTTTCTCTTTTCCTTCTGTTATACACTGTGGGTTTCAATGCATACATTTAGAGGTTATCATGTGTATCTTTTTTGCGTGTGTTCAATGCTCAGTTCTAGATTGGTATTATTCCCTTTAAGGGATGATAATATATTTGTTTAATATGCAATGCATTTTTAGGTTTGTCTGTACAAGAATAAGTATGAATGTATGTTGTGATTTAATGCAATTTCTATTGATTTCTGAAAAAAAATACTAAATATTATATACCAACAGCTATATAATTGCAGACTTGATGCTCTGTGAAATTGTTTAAAGACTGATTTTTTTACACAGTATTTTCACAGAATATAAAATAAATGAATAAAGTTTTGTAACTGTGAATTTTGTCAACTGCTCTGGCTCCCAGTCTCCCTGCTCTTGTCTCCACACTGAAATGAAACAATCTTTACTTCAGTTCTCTCAGCGAACAGTCTGGGACTGTTTCATGCTATCACTGAAGAAAAATTATTGGGATGATAAAATATACACATTTACCTAACTGGTGATATTTTGAACAGTATATCAGGATTTGAATCCAAATACACAGGTTTTGATTGTGCTGTTTACTTTGCTTGAGACTTTTGCCAACACACTGCTTTTCAGAATCAATGTTCTACCTGCATAGAGAAAACTCCTTAGAAGTCACATTGTGAGATAAAAGTGCGCTATGTCAAAGTTCAAATTCTGCTCAACTATAACAACCCATGCAGCTTCTTCAGCAGCAATCTAGAAGTCAGCTGAGTGTCCACTTTCAGTCATTACCCACTTAGCCCACAAAAACAGTTTTCATTGTCTGCTAGATTCAAACCTATTCTGCCCCACTCCACTGTCCTGTCTTTACTCAGGAAATCATCATGGCTACCCAGGCTGTTAGAATAGTCAAATAGAGGTTCCCTCTCCTAACACTTAAGTATTCTTCACATGAAAGTCTCAATGATCTCTGGCAAGATAGGGAGATCTTTTTATTACCTGGTTTGAAACTTAATATATTCTCTGTCATCACTGAGGATCTTGCACTAGTTTGACCTTTCCCCTCTCTTACTAAGTCCTGGCTACACAAGTCTTCCCTAGCACACAGAAGATCCCAAAGGAATGGAGGCATCTGTTTGGTATCCTTCTGTATTCAAAGTACATTGAATGGTATCCTTCTGTATTCAAAGTACATAGATGGACGATATTATTAACACTGTCCATCCCAACTTTGTTTCTTTATATCTTACCTGTGGCAGATCATCTGGTCTTTACCTTTAGTCTCTGCCTTATTTTGCTTAGGGCAGTCCCTGCTTATCTGAAGCCTGAGTTGTAACATTGTTGTAACCACAATATCTCATCTACAAGGGGAATAAAAAATTTAGTAGGTGTCTGAAAGGTAATTTGAGGGCATCTTTCATATTAAAGAAAGTGAATTTGTAAGATGTGCTTATTGTCTAAATCAATAATTTTCACTGTGATTTGTTATGTAGTCATAAATAGCAAATGCAAGTACCTCAGGAGGGAATAAACCTTCAAAAAAGAGAACAATATTTGCCAAGGATGAAAATGAAGCTAGGTAAGAAAGGATATATTTAGTGGAGTGATCCTTGAGCACAGAGCTAGGAGTAAACCCTGAGCACTAATAGGTGTACCCGCAATAAAAAACAAGTATGTAAATGAAAATGAAAGTAGGTAGATTTTCAAAGTTTTATAAGAAGGCACTCAGATTTAAAAGGTAGTTTACAATGATGAAACCATATAATCCTTGCTGTCAAATATGGAGTTATAAACATACATAATTATTTATATATCTTCACTCCCATTCCTTCCCATTCTAATTATCATATGATGTTCTCGAGGGTGGCACTGAACAGTTTTGGAGAAATGGTATTTCCCTGCCGAACCCTTCTTTTGACACCAATGATCACTTCCTTGTAGAATGGTGAGATCCTAGTGGTGAGTCTGTAGTAGAGCTCACGAAGGATCTTGATGTATTGGGTTTGAACACCTTGTTTGACTAGGGCTTGAAGACAATTAGAATGGGAAGGAATGGGAGTGAAGATAGACGATTGGCAACTACACCACCTCTGCTTCTCTGATGAAAACATTCTAATAACACCAAACATTAGCCAAGCAACACAAATGCTGGCTGACTTTGACCGAGAAGGTGGCAAGAATTTACAGGTGAATCTCAACAAAACAATGTTCATGGAAAATAAATAGTTCCTGAGGCCCCATTCACTCTCAATGGAACAAACATTTCTGAATGCAGCAGTTATGTATACCTTGGTCGAGAACTCAACATGATGAACAAACTAAAACCTGAGCTGCGCAGGAGGAAGAGAGCGGCATAAAATGCCTTCAAGAGCATCAAAGAAATAGCTAAAAGGACAAAGTACTTCCAGCTCCGGGCATATCTCTTCAACTCCAACATTCTCCCTCCATTAACATACGCCTCAGAGACCTGAGCCCTATGAAAGCAGGATGAGAACACTATTCAGGTTTCCCAAGGAGGAATCGAAAGAGCTATGCTTGGAATACCATACCTAACTCAAGTGAGCTAGTGTATTGATGAGTACTGACGGCAGATTCTTCAGGTGTTCGGGTCTGAATTTTTCTGGGCCTGGTGCTGTTCCCTTCTTTACCGATGAGATGGCATGTCAGATTTCAGAAGGGAGAATATTGGGAATGACATATCCATCCTGTGGAATTTGGTATGTGGGCAGGTGGATGTGGCTACCAAAGAGAGTTGAGTAGAAGTCCTGGATAATCTTCTCCATTGCCTTTCTAGAAGATGTGATAGATCCATCAGGGCGTCGGAGGGCAGTCATCTTGGTCTTATAGTTGGCGAAGGACAGGCGAGAGGTGCGAATGCTTTTTCCGGCTTCTGCTGCATCTTCCAGTATTTCTGCGCTTCTGTATTTGAGGTCTTCTTTTATCGCTTCTGTGCACCGCTTTGCAAACTTGAACATTAGCATTTGGTCTCCTGAGGCTCGTGCCTTGCCACATTGGCGAATGAGCTCTAGAATTTCTGAAGACAGGTGTCCTTTTGTGTCTTTCTCTTGGCATTCTTTGCACAATCATGGAGGTGCTGAACCAGTAGGTTGTATTCTTCATCGATGTCCTCAATGGTGGTATCTTCCCATGTTGCTGCAATGATGCCAAAGAGTTCCCAGTTGGTGGTCATTCTGGGAGTTTTCTTTTTTTTTTTTTTTTTTTTTTGCTTTGTGGGTCACACCCGGCAATGCTCAGGGGTCTCTCCTGGCTCTGCACTCAGGAATTACTCCTGGAGGTGCTTGGGGGATCATATGGGATGCCGGGAATTGAACCCAGACCGGCATGGGCCGGCTGCGTGCAAGGCAAACGCCCTCCCTGCTGGGCTATCGCTCTGGCCCCATCTGTGAGTTTTCTTTTTTAAACTTTGCAGCCTTTTCTCCCTGTTGCGGGAAGTAGAATTTTGCACGAAGGAGACGGTGGTTCGATCCTGTTTGGAATTTGGGGACGACAGCAACATTGGTCAGACAAAACCGTCGATTGAAGATGATGTGGTCAATTTCATTGTGGAACTGTCCACCAGGAGATTCCCATGTCCAACGTTTCGCTTCAGCGTTCTGGAACTGTGAGTTCCCATGAATAGTCTTGGTGGGCATGATGAACTCAGATAGTCTCTCACCCTGTTCGTTCCATTCTAGGCCATGGGTCCCAATGTGGAGTTCTTCAGCCAATCTTCTCGGTTCTATCTTGGCATTAAAATCACCGACTATGATCTAGTAGAAGGTGTGATCTTTTTTATAGAACTCCTCCAGTTCCATGTAGAATTTCTCAATTTCATCTCCTTTGTATGTGGATGTTGGTGCATAGACAATGAATATAGAAATTGCTGGCAGTGGGCCACAAGTGTAAACGTCCTATCTGGTTTGTTAGGCATTCAAATGAATCAATGTTGATGGCCATGTTCATGTTGACAAGGACACCGATGCCACCAACGCCTCTTTCATCGCATGTTCCAAGGAACAATTCTTCTCCGGTGTCAAATACAGCATGATGCAACTGACGCCTCCTCATCTCAGTCAGACCAATGATGTTGTACTTGATCTTTGCGCTTGCATCATTAGATCCTCAATATATGCCTTCGATGCCTGTGTACATGCATTGAAAGTACAGACAGTCATTTTAGTCCTTCTTCATTTTGGCAGCCTAGGATGGCCGTGAAATTTTATCAGGCACTGCTTGTTTGCATTTCTTACTGCTGCCGTATTAAGGGCTTTTTCGGGGTCAGGAAAATAAACATTTTTGTTACTGGATTTGGCATATCAAACATGCATCAGACAAATTGCCAGGCTCTGCTGTGCGGGCGCTATACACTCATTACTTTGTGGGGCTCTCTCAGAGGGGTGGGTAGAATATTCACAGTTTGGAGGTAAATTGTGAGGCCGCTGTGCAGCCATTGTGCAGCCACGCGTAATGGGGAAAACTGGTTTCTGCTCTTCCGGGTGTATCTGTGTCTGTGGCTCAAGCATTCCTGGGCTTGAAATACTCTCCTCTGAAGGAGAGGAAATACTCTCCTCTGATCATTGATGTCAAAAGAGGGGATGGGCAGGGTGATACCATTTAACCAAAACTCTTCAGCGCCACCCTCGAAAACATCATGCGACAATTAGAATGGGAAGGAATAGGAGTGAAGATAGATGGTCGGCAACTATACCACCTCCGCTTTGCTGATGACATCATTCTAATAACACCAAACATTAGCCAAGCGGCACAAATGATGGCTGACTTTGACAAAGAATGTGGAAAGATAGATCTCCAGCTGAATCTGAAGAAAACTGTGTTCATGAAAAATGAACTAGTTCCTGAGGCCCCATTTATTTTCAATGGAACAAACATCTCTGAATGCAGCAGTTATGTGTACCTAGGTCGAGAAGTCAACATGATGAATGACCTAAAACCTGAGCTGTGCAGGAAGAAGAGAGCGGCATGGAATGCCTTCAAAGGCATCGAAGAAATAGCTAAAAGGACAAAGAACCTCCTGCTCCGGGCACAACTCTTCAACTCCACCATTCTCCCTGCATTAACATACGCCTCAGAGACCTGGGCCCTACGAAAGCAGGATGAGAATGCTATTCAGGTCTCCCAGAGAGAAATCGAAAGAGCTATGCTTGTAATATCACACCTCACTCAAGTGAGAGAGGGAATCCGGAGTTCTGACCTCCATCGCTATTCCAGAATCAGAGACTCTGTCTCATTTGCCAAGGCATCGAAAATCAGATGGGCTGGACATGTAATGAGATTTGGAGACAACCGCTGGACTAGAGCCGTTACTGATTGGATCCCACGGAATGTCAAAAGATCACATAGTCACCCACCTACAAGATGGTCAGACTTCCTTGTAAAGTCCATGAAGGAATGGTTTGAGACTCTTCATATTCCTGAATCAACCAGATGCCATTGGGCTACATTGGCACGTGATAGGGTCCAATGGAAATGTTACTGGCGCCCGCTCAAGCAAATTGATGAATAATGGGATTCAAGTGATCAAGTGAAATAGTAGATACCAAGAGGTAATAAAATTTCTTGGCCTGTATTCTTAAATTAAATGTCCTTAAATGAAAGTTTGTTACGTTATAATGTTTTAAGTCTTTAAATTTCTATTCTAAATGAGGGAAAATTCTTTTTAGCAAGCCAAGGATATGATTTTGTTCTATTCAGTAAAAGGTCGCTAAGTGCCAAGCACTATTTTGAAGTGTATGCTCTTACGGACGTACAAGTTGGGAGTGTACTCAAAGAGAAAGAAGCATTAATTCATATAGCACAGATACAACACAGAAAGAATGCTTTATTCTCTTCTGGGATTGGAAAATACAAAGGGATAATAAATTTTCCTGAAAAATCATATTATGATCATATACACATGCATATAAATGTACATGCAGTGTTTACACCTTTGTAAACTTTTGTGTTTTCTTCTAATTGGTAATTTTAAAATGTGTGCATTTGTGTGTGTGCATAACTATTAGTTTCCAGTTTTTTTTGTGTTTAATCTTTTTCAAATTTACAGTTATGATTTATACTTTAGGAACAAAAATTATTTGAAAGTAGCATTGTTTGCATGTTCATTTTGACACACTTTTCATGAAGATTAGTAGTTTTCAAGACAGGATCTTCTACTTCTATATGTCCCATGATACTCCTGTGTTATGGAGTGGAAGCAGAGTATCTTTTTATACTGCCCACTATGACCAGCATAAGTGGTGATGTGTATAAATATATTGACTTTGTATTTTCACCCATTCACAGATGAAAAACTTAGAATTTTACATTGGAGAATAGATATAAATTCTTATGTTATCAATTTTTGTTAGATGACCTTGATTTATAAGATATAATTCAAAAAAACAGGGTTGCCACTATTTAAAACTATGTAAAACGTATGTTGCCACATCCGGCTAACAACAGAAGTTACTCTCTACCACTATCCATTAAACCCTTTCTACTCTCCCTGGGGCATCCTCCAGGGCTACCCCCCAGCAATAATATGGAGACCATACAGTGCTAGGTATCTAACTGGGTCAGGGCATATATGCCAGACATGCTCTTTAACAAACTTTGTATCTCTCAGTTCTTCTCCTCCCTCGCCCTTTTAGTACTCTGGTCTCTTCACTTTTGATAGTTCTTCAGTCAGAGTTAAGGGTTTGAGGTGTTGTCTTTTTCATTGCTTTGTCAAATACTAGAGGATCTCAGGGTAAGATTTGTCATTCTTTCTTTTTTCTTTTGTTTTGGGGACACACCTAGTGGTTACTCCAGGCCCTATGCTCAAGATATATTCTAGTGGGCTTGGGGATCTTATGGGATGTAGGGGAATGCACCTGGGTCTGCCAGAGCAGGCAAGTGCTCTAAATATTGTACTTTCTCTCTGGACCCAAGCTTTTATCTTTCTTTGTGATTTGTGTTTAGTATGACATCTAATGGCATAAATATTAGAACATAAAATTTTATCTTTTTTTCTTTATTTTAACACTGTGATTTACAAAATTTTCCACAATACAGTTGGTAAAAAGATTCATTGTTCAACACCAGTTCCACCACCAGTGTACCCTCATTTCCTACGCCCCATCCCATGCCTGCTCTCTTAGGTGGCACTACTTATATTGACCATTATAGCATGTATAATGGTATTGAAAAAGTCATGACTTTTTTTTTCTGGTTTCTTATTAGTTTCTGTATCAGTGTAAATATTGCTGCCCACTATTATTTTGAGAATAGATTACCCAATATATTTGTTCATATATTACATTTTCACCTTTGATAACTTCAAAAATGTTTGCGATGATATTGAACTAAAGTATTTTATTACCCTCACTGACTCCAGAAATATATATATACTGGAAAAATATATATGTAGTTAGAATTGTATATATGTTCATATAAATCAATTAAAAGTTGTGGGAGATGCAGATAATTTTATAATAGGAAATTCAACCACATTACAAAGGACTTTATTTCATTGATATTATATGAACTAAAATGGCAATATGTAGTCTGTTCCTTGCATAAGAGCGTCATTTAAATGGCCCCAAATTTACTTCCTTCATTAATCTATGAAATAAAATTTATTACTTAATATATAATTCTTAAAATACAAATGTTTTCACTGAATTTGTAGTTTATTAATAATTGTTTCTCAAGTATTTTTACTTCTATAAACACTCTATACCTATTTCCAATGAACTTTCTTGGCAAGCATTTTTAAAATATTCTTTAATGCATCACAGTAGTATAGATTGGAGTAAGCTTGAGAGGTGTTAACTTTAATCTTACTCCAACTATAAGAATTTTTTAAGGGCAATATATTATTGTCTGCTTCTATATAGCTTTTCATGAAAATAAAATGCCAAAGGCAGAACATACCCCCTTTGCTTCAGAAAATGAAACATCAAATAAAGACACAATTTGCATGTAAATGCATGAAAGCTTTCAAAAAATGAAAAATGTCTAAGTTCAGCAAAACTGCAAATGATTTTTGAAATTGTCTTTTATATAGCTGTGATGTAAAGTCAGTAAATTTAATCTATCTTAAGAGACTACAGGTAAAAATAGTTAATTATGCTGACATATAATCTTTCTATTTTCAAACCTCTAAGGATATCTACTTAGCAAATGGGGAGAAAAGGAGCCATTTCTCAAATTATTCCATTTATTCTTATGTTTCATCTATCACTTAAGGTTGAAACATAATTACTAAATTAAAAAAAAGTTTAGTACACTTTTAAGGATACAAAAAAATTCTATCAAAAAAAGTGTAACAAAATATTTTCTGACAAGAGATTAAAAATTAGAATGGGTCAAAATATAGAAAGAATGCTAACAGGAAAAATATCAAACCATCTCTAAATAATGTGATGGAAATTCTATGCTTTTTTTTTCTAATCATTGAAATTTAGGAGTCAGAGTTTAGTTCTGCTGTAAATTATAATTGTGTGAAATGGATTCAGAGAAAATAAGATAGACTAATCACAAAAGTTTTCAAGTTTAAGGGTTGAAAGTGTAAAAAGTAAGTAGGGGGAAAGATGTCACTCAGGTGGTTCAATTCTGAGCACTGCATGGTCCCCCACACTTGGCTATCTGGGGATAGCCCTGGTGGTCTACCCAGGTATTTCCAGGAATGGCCCCAATAGAGAGCCCAAAAAGAGAGAGGAGAGAGAGGAAGCAGGCTGGTTTTATACCCCTGAAACTCAGACCTCCCACTATTATAGGAAGCAGGAAGGGTCAAATGCCCTTAGGTGATTTCTCCCAGCACCTCATCTAGGCCCTATTTTACGCTAATGTTTTGAGCCAAGATCTGCCTGGAAATGCCTTATAGGGTAGAGAAGGGGGTTTCTGAGATGGCATGTCTCTGTACCAAAGACTAATACTAATGCCAGTTAAATATTTCCCCAAGCCTTCACAAGTCTCGTCTACTTCACGGTAGTTTTGTATTTTAGTTGCCATTGAGTTATCAGGGAGCCATGCTTGCTTGCTTGGAGGCAAACAGCATTTCTCTCTAGTCTAATTACTTAGAGATCCAATGTGGCCAGGCAAATATGCTGGTAAGATCTAGCTAGTCCCACGATGATTGTGGTAGCATGAGAGAATATTTATACCAGCCAGTACAGAATACATGGTCAGATAAACTGCCACATTTAGACCAGCTCCCTATCTATGAAGTGACCTGCAGGAGGCAATCCAGGGCAGATGCAGAGGCTTTTAGGCTTTTAGGTGTCCTGCAACAACTATCCATGACTTCTACTCAGATAACTTTGATAGCTACATCCACCTTCCCATATACCAAATTCTGCAGGATGGATATGTCGTTCTCGACATTCTCCCTTCTGAAATCTGACATGCCATTTCATTAGGAAAGAAGTGAACAGCACCCGCCCCAGACAAAGTCAGACCTGAACACCTGAAAAATCTTCCATCAGTACTCATCAATACACTGGCTTGGCTCTTCACTCACTACCTATGTGAATGCAAGGCGCCCTCACAAAGGAAAACCAGCGGGACAGTTCTACTGTTCAAGAAGGGAAGGGAGACATCCACGACATTGGCAACTATTGCCCCATCTGCCTGTTGTCCTGTCTGTCATCTACAAGCTGTTCACTGGATTCATCCTGAACAGGAATGGGGTGGGGGATGTGAAAATTCAAGGACAAGAAAATTAATAAGTTATTCAGCAAATTCATCTGACATCTACAGGTGAACTTTGTATAACCACATACTTAGTTTCATCTTATGACCTGTGATGCTGTTGCTGTGAAACCTGTTAGCCTTTCATCTATTTCAATCAGTTTATACTAGTCAATTATTATTTCACAAAAGCTACATAATGGTCAGTTCTTTTCCATTTTTATCATCTTTTATACATTGTTCCACAGGAAACTTCTATAAAGATCTCTTCATTATCAAAGGTACAAGGCAATTTATACAAGAAAGGTGGGACACAATTAGAGCCTAGTTTTTAGCCTTTAGTCTGCTTAATAAAATATTTATATCATAGGCTTTAAATGAACTACTCCTGTTGTTAAGATTTCCTTCAGCCTGGAGCGATAGCCCAGCGGTAGGGCGCTTGCCTTGCACATGGCTGGCCTGTGCTGGCCCGGGTTCAATCCCGGCATCCCATATGGTCCCCCGAGCACCTCCAGGAGTAACTCCTGAGTGCAGAGCCAAGAGTAACCTCTGAGCATCGCTGGGTATGACCCAAAAAACAAAAACAAAAAATCTGATCACATAATTGCTTCAATTCTGTCACACAGCACAAATATTTTCTAAATTTTTACAGGTTAATTTTTTATCTGAAATGCAAGCACAGTTTCCAATGAAAATAATCAATATCATTCCACTAATGTCACCCTTCAATACAGTTTATCGCTTCTCTTGTGGATCTTCTCCTTAGACTACTTTTATCGAAAGACATCAAATTAATATTTACTGTTTAGAACATTTCAAATAAATTTTAGGTTATAAAATTTACTTCCATGCTTTTACAATTCTTAGGAATGACATTTTCTTTTTGCAATCTGTTTTCAAATATCTAAATAATTAAACATTTTTGGAAGCCAAAACTATAAGATGGAACGTTAGTGCAAAAACTTTTCCACCTCCTTTCAGCTGCATAGACTAATAAGTACTAAGCCATGGCCTCTCAAAGCAGACCATCCTTTTTTTTTCTCAAAGATAAAATAGAACACTAATACCAACCACACAATATATTAGGTATTATTAAGTAGCAATATTTTGAGATACTATGTTTATGCATAGAAATTTATCAAATTATATGTTTACCAGAAAACTAAAACAATCTCAATTAATTCCCAACAATACTTGTACAAAGATAAGTTCTGCCATTCAGAAACTATTAATCTTTCTAAATCATTTATCCTTAAGCTATGCTTTATACAGGGAGGGAATTGCTAAATTAAAAAGTGGAATTAACTAACTAAAGTGTTAATCCTTTAAAATCTTCATGGTTAGCATGATAAGCACAACAGCACAGGTTTATTATAATTTTTGGTAAGAACTAAAGGAATTTATTAAAATTTGAGGTCATAATTCCAAAAAAAATTCTTATGAGTCTTTTTGAAGTTATTTGACATTGATCTATAAAATATCAGTAAACTTTCATCTTTCTTCTTGACTTTACTACACTTGTCACACTATCATCACTCCCTAACAAGTTTCACCCTTAATATCAGTACACAAAAATGCAAACCATCTACTGAATCTACCAGTGAACCAAAGGAAATGGGTAAATTTATAACACGATCAGTAGAGATTTGATATAAGGGAGTTCATGAAAATAAAAAGCCCTTCCTAAAGATGTATGCTATCCATAAGGATTTCTAACTTCCTTTCATGGACATTTTTTAATAATACGGATGTTGGCTTTGGACAATTTGGAGGAAACAGTGACACTTCTCTAAGTTTAATTATTAGTAAGAAAAACTTTATAAAGATATTAGTGCAGCAACAATAACATTACTAATGAAATAACTAACAAGGGATAAACAATGGGAAACAAGACACATGAAAAAAGATTATAGGTTATTTCATAAAAATATTTTTATAATATCTAGAGAAAATACTTTTAAATAAGATTATTTGACAATATTTAGAGAAAAAAGGAAAAAAAGACATTTACCTTGACAAGGACCACATATATAACCTCCTTAGAGAAAACTATAGTGGAGCAGATAAATGCATTTTAAATAGTTTCTCTACTATTGCCCTATCCAGGTTAATTTTCTGTATGTTTCCACATACCACAGGTTTTTTTCTGCCATCCCTGCTTCTCCTCCCTGGGCAGATCTCACAAAGACTTCTGCCTCCCCAAACAGACTGTTACAGTCTTGGTGGCTGGCTGCTCATCTGTTTCAGACTCCTCTTTTTACATTGTGATGGCAAGAACACACCATTTACACTCTGAAAAGAAAAGAGCTAAATAAGGAGTATTGTTAATGTCTGTAAATAAAAATGGAGCTTCACTCTAGTTGCTTTCAATTCTTCTGTGTATGGCAGAAGAACCTCCCATCTATAGAAATTATAAAACCTGAAGCTTCACTTATAACAAAGAAAAATCATATCATTTCTGGTACCATCCTTTTTATTTTTCTCCACTTTTTCCAAAAAATCTCCCAGCACAATAATTAAATTTAAATTAGATATTCTAAAAACGCAACCCAAACTAGCTAATTCATATCTATAAGTACGCATTATATAAGGCATTTTATAAACTTTTGCTTAAAATTGGGACAAGCTCCAGGTAAAAATCTGCTATATAGGTCATTTCTAATTTTCTTGTGGGAGTGGAGTACACTTGGAAGTATTTAGGAGCTCAGGGTTCACTTCTGGAGAACCTCAAAGAACTAAATTCTGTGCCAGGAATTAAACTGAGATCATTTACATGCAAGGCAAGTGCCTTAAACCACATGGTAGCTTTCTGATCTCAACTGTAATTCTTTCTTAAATATTTTATTATATCACCGTGAGATATACAATTACAAACATGTTCATGTTTGTGTTTCGGTCATACAGTGTTCCAGGACCCATCCCACCACCAGTGGCCATTTGCCAACACTAATGTCCCCAATTCCCTCCCCCCTCCCCTAGCCTGCCTCTATGGCAGTTTCTTTATCTCTTTCTCTCTCTTTCTCTCTCTCTCTCTCTTTCTCTCTTCCTTCTCTTACACATTATGGATTGCAATACATACATTTAGAGGTTGTCATGTGTACCTTTTTGCCTATATTCAATGCTCAGTTCTAGGCTGGTATCACTTTCACCAATTATTAGCACACTGTTCCTTCTCTGTCTTACCTAACCCCTGTCTCCCTCATGTTTGTGGAAGATTCCACCTTTGACAAGTCCTCCTGATCCATGTTTTGCCTGACCTTGGACATTGGTATCATACTATATCATACTATATATACATTGGTATCATACTATATATATATATATTTATATCCTGAAAATAAGTGCAGTCATTCTATATCTGTCTTTTTTTCCTTCTGGCTAATTTCACTCAACATGATCCTCTCCATGTCCATCCATTTATAGGCAAATTTCATAACTTCATTTTTCCTAACAGCTGCATATTATTCCCCAACTCTAATTCTTATGGTGAAAATTATCTTCCAATATAGTCAACATTCTTTAAATTCAATAATACAAAACTAAAATGCTCAGATGACAAATAAAGAAAAGTTTTCCATGCTAGTCTTGTTGGCAGCATATCACTTTTCTTCCAAAGTTCTCTATAATTGCACATTTAATCCACTTAGATGAATTTTGTTATATTTAGTGACATAACGAATTGAAATACCATTGTGTCAGCACAAGTTTTAATTCTTATACAAGTCTAATTTTATCTTGTTGCAACCACTGTTATAGTTGGTGACCATAATATGGTTGTCAACTAAATGACATTTACAATGAAGTTATAACAATGTATTTGTGTTTGAAGAAATAAAGCGCTTCATCATTTGCCATTATACTTGCTGTGCCTAATTCCTACAATTACAACTAAAATCCTCTATAATTACTTTCGATTATAAAATGATAGGTCTCACTCTGCAGGGAACGTTCATTGTATTTTATCGGAAGTATACTGAGGTTAAGAGCATGTAATCCCCCAAATCAGCTACTTTGTCATACTGAATAGTTTCAGTTAAAGGCACATGAAAAAAAGAGCAGATCCAGGAAACATACTGACATTGCCCTTTCTTTCTAAAATATTCCCAAGTGAAAGGTGTCCACCCTGGAGCAGAGGGAGGAACTTGTTGTTAGCACTAGAGATGACAGAAATATCTACACTTTTGGTCAATGCTAGTTAACTTTTTGTGATTTGACTGCCCTTGTCTATGCCCCTTTTTCCTGGCATGTATTTATTACTCACTACTCATTTCCTCACTTTATGAATAACTGTTCTGTTCTAACTGCTTGGGAGTATCATTTTTTGTTAAGGACTTGAGGAACATGTAAAAAATTACTGAAGAATTATTTTTCTTATGCACCCATCTATTTTATGTGTCACTCCTTACCAGAGTCCAAAAAAAGATAAACAAGAGATTGTACCTGCACTGCAACAGTGATTACCAAAGAGATATTACAATATGAGGAATTTACAAACTGCATACCTCATAGGAGCTCGAGACGTTATTATTCATTAAGTATGTTATCATTTCATTACCTTAAGTAAGCATGCCATAATTTTTTTATTCTGAAATTCCAATTTTCAGTCAGAAGCCAAGATATCATTGCTATTCTCTTTGATTTTAAGATATATTATTTTTGGCTTTAGTTTCAAATTATGTAAATTCTATATGAGATACAGTTTAACGTAGCTAAAACAAGGAAAGAGAATGTGTCTTCCTGAGTGGGACATATAAATATTTTGTGGTTTTAATGATTAGGAAAGTAAAATTTCTCCAGTTCTACCATGTTCCACTTTTTCAGTAATTCAGATTTGGATGTCAAAGGGAGAGGAAATGCAAGGCAGGCAGGAAAATCTCTTTGGTATCAACTTCAACATTTCTACATAGGTACAGCACAATATCATCATTTTAAAAAGAAGCTGCAAAAGTCTTCATTTCATTCATAATTCATATTTTTCTCTTGTGTGCTTACAACACAGAAATTATTTACTATTTTCCAAAAGAGAATAGAGGTTAAATCTTAAATGGATACACTTAGGCTAAAACACATTGCAGAGAACATCTATCTATCTATCTATCTATCTATCTATCTATCTATCTATCTATCTATCTATCTATCTATCTATCTATCTATCTATCTATCTATCTATCTATCTATCTATCTATCTATCTATCTATCTATCTATCTATCTATCTATCTATCTATCTATCTATCTATCTATCTATCTATCTATCTAGCGATCGATCTAGCAATCAATCTAGCGATCTAGCGATCTATATATGAAGACAGAGAGAGAAAGAGAGTCCCAACTTAGTTTAAGGAAAGAATATCTGTGTACTCAGATGCTAAGATCTTCAACAAAATACTAGCAAACAGAATCCAAAGACTCATCAAAAAGATCATACATCATGACCAAGTAGGATTCATCCGGGAATGCAAGGATGGTTCAACATTCGCAAATCAATCAACATAATACATCACATCAATAAGAGAAAAAATAAAAACCATATGGTCCTATCGATAGATGCAGAAAAAGCATTTGACAAGATCCAGCACCCATTCATGATTAAAACCCTCCAGAAAATGGGAATTGAAGGAAGCTTCCTCAAGATAGTCAAAGCCATCTACCAAAAGCCCACAGCGAGTATCATTCTCAATGGGGAAAAATTGAAAGCCTTCCCCTTAAGATCAGGAACACGACAAGGTTGCCCTCTCTCACCTCTTTTATTCAATATAGTACTGGAGGTACTCGCCATAGCAATCAGAGAAGAAAAGGACATTAAGGGCACCCAGATAGGCAAGGAAGAAATCAAGCTATCATTATTTGCAGATGACATGATATTATACCTAGAGAACCCTAAACTCTCGACCCAAAAACTCTTAGAAACAATAGATAGGTATAGTAGAGTGGCAGGGTACAAAAACAACACCCAAAAGTCGGTGGCTTTCCTATACACAAATAACGAAAGAGAAGAAAGGGATATTAAGAAATCGATTCCATTCACAATTGTGCCACAGAAAATCAAATACCTAGGAATCAGCTTAACCAAGTGTGTAAAGGACCTATACAAAGAGAACTACAAGACACTGCTTCAAGAAATAAAAGAGGACACGAGGAAATGGAAACACATTCCCTACTCATGGATGGGGAGAATTAACATTGTTAAGATGGTAATACTCCCTAGAGCTTTGTACAGATTCAATGCGGTTCCTATCAGGATTCCCATGACATTCTTTAAAGAAATTGACCAAACACTTCTGAAATTCGTATGGAATAATAAGCCCCCACGGATAGCTAAAGCAATCCTTGGGAAGAAGAAGATGGGAGGCATCACCTTTCCCAACCTCAAACTGTACTACAAAGCAGCAGTAATTAAAACAGTGTGGTACTGGAATAAAAACAGACCGGTGGACCTATGGAATAGAGTTGAGTATCCTGACACCCACCCTCAAAGACATGATCAGTTAATCTTTGATAAAGGTGCAAAGAGTCCAGACTGGAGTAAGGAAAGCCTCTTCAACAAGTGGTGCTGGGAAAACTGGACAGCTACATGTAAAAAAATGAATTTGGACCTGTGTCTAACACCTTGCACAAAAATCAGTTCAAAATGGATTAAAGATCTCAATGTCAGACCTGAATCCATAAAAGTACGTTGAAGAAAATATAGGAAAAACCCTCCACGACATCAATGCTAAAGACATCTTCAAAGGTGAAACACCATTAACAAAGCAACTAGAAGAAAATATAAATATATGGGACTACATGAAACTGAAGAGCTTCTGCACCTCGGAAAGAAACAGTGACCAAGATAGAAAGACAGTCCACAGAATGGGAAAGAATATTCACCCAATACCCATCTGATAAGGGGTTAATATCCAGGATATATCAGGCACTGGTACAGCTATATAAGAAAAAAACAGCCAACCCCATTAGAAAATGGGGAGAGGAGATGAACAGAAACTTTGACAAGGAAGAAATCCGAATGGCCAAAAGGCATATGAAAAAATGCTATCATCACTAATCATCAGAGAGATGCAAATCAAAACAACAATGATATATCACCTCACACCACAGAGAATGGCCCATATCCAAAAGGGTAAAAGCAACAAGTGCTGGCGTGGATGTGGGGAAAAGGGGACTCTCATACACTGTTGGTGGGAATGTCGACTTGTACAACCTTTCTGGAAAGCAATATGGACATTCCTCCAAAGACTAGAAATTGAGCTCCCCTTTGACCCAGCCATACCGCTCCTGGGAATATACCCTGGAAAGCCAAAAGCGCACAGCGGAAACACAATCCGCACTTTTATTTTCATAGCAGCACTGTTCACAATAGCCAAAACCTGGAAACAACCAGTATGCCCGAGAACTGAGGACTGGATAAAGAAACTGTGGTACATCTACACAATGGAATACTATGCAGCTGTCAGAAAAAAATGAAGTTATGAAATTTTGCTATAAATGGATGGATATGGAAAGAATCATGTTGAGTGAAATTAGTCAGAAGGAAAGAGAGAGACATAGAATGACTGCATTTATTTGCATGACATAAATATACTAGGTGATCTTACCAAAAGTGGAAATTACCATAGCGTGTGGGAGTCAGAGGTTCGTTTAGATAGAGAAAGGAACATGAGTGAATAAATGTCTAAAGTTCTGATACTAACATAGAACTGAGCATTAAATACAGACAAAAAATGCAAGTGATGGCTTCTAAGTGTACGTAGTGCAACCCACAATGTGTGGGAGAAGGAGGAGAGAGAGAGGGAGAGGAGGAGGAGATAAAGAACCTGCCATTTAGGCAGGATGTGCGAGGGGGGAGGAATTGGGGACATGGGTGGTGGCTGAGGGGCACTGGTGGAGGGCGGGGGTGCTGGAACACTATGTGACCGAAACCCCCCAAGCGTGAACAACGTTGTAATTGTATATCTCACGGTGGTATAATAAAATGTTAAATACAAAAAAAAGAATATCTGTGTACTACTTTAATATCTATTGACAATATACTTTAACTTTAATTAAATTATCAATAAACATTTATGATGAAACACTGCAGTGTAACTTGGTGTTTTATGACCTTGGCATTGCAAAAAGATAGTATTGTAGACTTTATAAGATATATTTTTAGTTTGTTTTATATATATATATATATATAGAGAGAGAGAGAGAGAGAGAAAGAGAGAAAGAGACAGAGAGAGAGAGTTCTAGCCAATGAATAACATTCAACATTCAAAGCAACTACATAGCAAATGAGTTTTTACTTGTCTTTGGTGCTCACTTGAGAGAAAATTTAAGTTACATGCTGATCTGGAACATTTCCAGATGTAACTGGTCACTGTATAGATATTTCTTGGGGCTCTTTACTTCAATTATGTAGGTAGAGTCCCTGATGAAATCTAAGCAAGAATTCTGGGAGATTTCTGAGTGAAATAAAATACCATGCAAATTTATTGTTCCCTATGAGCCAAGTTTTATTTTATTCTCATATTTAGTCTTTTATTATCTCTTTCAAACAACCTATTTTGTAAGCTGTAAAGTAAGTATTTAATATATCAGTTTCCACTTATATCTAAAAGAATGAAATATCGTAGATAAAACACCACTTGCAAAAGAAATCTATATTTATTGCCTGGAAAGTGACAGAGCCAAATGGCATTGATTCTGATATAATATAAAATGACCCTCATCCATCTGTTAGAGACATCATGCTGAGTTTAATTTATTCTTTGCCTGAAGAAGTTCAAGCCATTCCATGAATTTAGACATAGGATCTCTATACTGCTGAAGTGATCAAAGAATAATCAGGGTCTATTTTAGAAGTTTTCTTTTCTAACAAAATACACAAAGTTTTTACTTCAAAAGTGTTGGTCATTTTTTTTTGTTTCAGTTCCCTCAATTTTAAGACAGTGTTACAATTTATATATTTTGAGACTTCCACCTGAGTTTAAGGAAGGACATCTGTATACTTTAATACCCAGTGATGATACAATGTAACTTTTATTAAATTATCGATAAATATTTATGATGAAACACTGCAGTGTGACATAACTTCAGCTTTGCAAACCAGTGGTATTTTAGACTTTAATTGTCAGGATTTTAGATTTGAGAGTTGTTTGAAATGAATATAAATCTGTTAACAGAAGGTTTTTTAAAGATGAATTTAAGTAACAATTACATATGTATTAAAATATATGATAAATTTTAACCACCTAAAGCCACTTAACTATTTAATATAATTTTAACAAGTAGATACATTTATATAACACACAAAAAATGAGGTGCATCATCATTCTTACTTGTTTGTTTTTGTTTGGGGGCCAAACTCAGTTGTGGTGAGAGCTCAGGTTCTGTACTCAGGGATCACTGCTAGCAGTGAGGAAGCAGCCATATGGGGTACTGGGGATTGAAGCCAGATCAGCTGCATGCAAGAAAAACATCCACTGTACTGAACTTTCAGGCCTCTTTATCATTCTTCATTAAATAAAATAGAACTTTGACCTTCTGAGCCAAAGAAAATGAAAAGCATGTTAAAACAAAAGCAAAGCATCCTCAGACAAAAAGTGGTATGAAATGTAGTTTTATTTCCCCTGTTTTCTAAGTAGTTGGGCTAACAGTACACTTGAACATACAGGAAGATTCTTGCAATACTTCTCTATTACTTTGTTCTTGAGTCTTTTTTTCCCTATTTAAGTGTTTATAAGCATGATACTTCGGTCAATTCATAATGTAAAAGTAAATATATATTAAAAATATATTCCCAAATAAAAATTGCTGCCAAAATATTTTGCATAAGGAAACTGATGTGATTACATAATACAGTATGTGAATAAATAGTTGATTCATAAATAAAAGATAACTCGAGAAAATTGAATTCTAATTATAGACATTAAATATGCATTATATGTAGGACATCTATTTGATCTTTGTGCATTACACCTTTACCATATCCTGACATTGCTATTAAAATAGTTTCAATAGGAAAACACCTGAAATGCATCCTTTAGTTTAGACAATGGTGGCAGTAGACAGTAATTAAGTGAGTGAGTAAATTCTTATACAGGCACACACTGAAGATATTGCAGGTACAGTTCCAGACCAACACAATAAAGCAATCATTTAACTTTTGGTTTCCCAGTGCACATAAATTTTTGTTTTGAATATTACATTGTCAATTGAGTGTCTAACAATTAGACAACTTGATCTAAAATTATGACATTTATAACTTCAACTTATAATGCTTCATTGTTAAAATATGCCAGTCATCATTATAGTGAGAGGTGCATATAGTCGAGGTGCCCGGGGGGGGGTGGCGGGTTCTAGCCCTGGCCCGCCACCCCAACAAAGCCTCTCAACAAGCCAGACGACCCCCCACTCCATGAGGGCCTCCACTTTCCACATCCGGACTTCCCCCTCATCAGAACTCCACCCAGCATACCAGCCTATCACAGTCCGGCTCATGCGGCGCCGCAAGCAGCCACGCAGTTCATCAATAAATGCTGGATTTAGAGATGACTACAAGAGTATGCTACCCACACAGCAGAACTTGGCAAACTTCCCGTGTCGTATTTGATATGCCAAATACCAGTAACAATTATAAACCTCATTCCCATGACCTGATGGAATGGTTTGAGGCTCTTTATGTTCCTGGAGCAAGCAGGTGCCCTTGTGCTCTACTTGCATGAGACAGGACATATGGAGATGTTACTGGTGCCAGCTCGAGCAAATCGATGATGAACGGGAAGACAGTGATACAGTGATACAGTGATCATCATAAACTTCAGAATTACAATCTATTTTCTTTTACTTTTTTTTTTTTGCTTTTTTGGGTCACACCTGGAAATGCTCAAGGGTTACTTCTGGCTCTGCTCTCAGCAATTACTCCTGGCCATGGTAGGGGACCATATGGGATTCCAGGCATTGAACCCAGGTCGACCACATGCAAGGCAAATGCCTTACCCACTGGACTATTGCTCCAGCCCCCATAGAATTACAATCTCTTGATGGCAGAGGGTTTTCTCTTCATGTTACTGGCTACTGATCCATCAGAATAAGGGACAAAGAAGCTTGGGGCGTTGTGACCAGTTCTTAAAGTAAGATAGCAAAGTTTGCTCTACCAATCAACTCTTACTTTCACAAAAGTTTTCTCTGGAGTATATAATCCTAGTTTGATAATCTGCAGTAGAACTTCTTTTTGACTTAGAGTCAAACGTGGTGCTGCTTTATCAACTAAGTTGATGTACTATTCTAAATCCTTTGTTGTCATTTTCAACAATGTCTATTTATAATATCTTGGTAAGGGTAGATTCCATCTTTCAGGGAATCATTATTGGGGTGCATAGTGATAATATAGTGGATAGAGCACTTGCCTTGCACCACGGCCAACCCAGGTTTAATTTTCAGTATCTCTTACGGTCTCTGTGTATTTCCAGGAGTAATTTCTGAATGCAGAGCAAGTAGTAACCACTGAGCAACACCAGGATTGGACCTCACAAAGAAAAAAAGATCATGTATTTTGCTGGCCCCTCTTTGGGTTCATATATGTTTAGTAGTGTAATTTCTAAAGAAGACATTACCAGTAGCACAATAATAGTTGGAGAATTCAACACTGCTCTATCAACGATGCATAGATCAACAAGACTGAAACTCACCAAGGAAATATTGGACCTGAAGGAAGAAATGGAAGAAAGAGAGCTAGTAGATATATACAGGGCTTTTCATGCCAAAAAAGCTGAATACACATTTTTCTCTAGTGCACATGGAACATTCTCCAAGATAGACCACATGCTGAGCCACAAAGCATAACGCAATAAAATAAAATAGAAATTGTGTCAGCTATCTTTTCAGACCATGATGCACTGAAAATGGAAGTTAACCGTACACAGACATAGGGAGTCAAACCAAACACCTGGAAACTGAACAGCTCACTCCTGAACAACAAATGGGTCATAGAAGAAATCAAACAGGAAATCCAAAGATTTCTGGAAACAAATGAAAATGAAGACACCAACTATAAGAACTTGTGGGACACTGCAAAAGCCATGTTAAGAGGCAAGTTTATAGCTCTGCAAGCATTCATCAGGAAACAAGAAAGGACCCACATAAATAACCTAACTACACAGCTGAAGATATTAGAAAAAGACCAAGAAAAGGAGCCCAACCCAAGCAGAAAAAAGGAAATAATAAAACTTAGAGAGGAAATCAATGAGTTGGAAACCAAAAAAAAAAAAAAATCCAAAAGATTAATGAAACCAAGAGCTGTTTTTTTTTTTAATAAACAAGATTGTCAAACCATTGGCAAGACTTATAAGGACACGGAAAGAGAGAACCCAAATAAACAGAATCAGAAATAAAAAGGGTGACATCACAACAGAAACCACAGAAATCCAAAAGATCATCAGAGATTACTTTGAGAGCCTGTATGCCGTGAAACATCAGAATCTAGAAGAAATGGATCAATTCCTGAAGTCCTATAACCTCCCATGGCTGAAACAAGGAGACCTCCAATACCTGAATAAGCCTATCACCATCGAGGAAATAGAAACAGTAATTAAAAGTTTGCCCAAACACAAAAGCCCAGGTCCAGATGGATGCACTAATGATCTCTATCAAACCTTTAAGGAGGACCAACTGCCAGTCCTTTTCAAGCTCTTACAGGAAATAGAAGAAACAGAAACACTCCCAAACAGCTTCTACGAGGCACATATCACCCCTGATACCCAAAGCAGGGAGAGACAATACAAAGAAAGAAAACTACAGACCAATATCTCTGATGAACACGGATGCTAAGATCATAACAAAATACTAGCAAACAGAATCCAAAGACTCATCAAGAAGATTATACATCATGACCATGTAGGATTCATACCGGGAATGCAAGGATGGATCAACATTCGCAGGTCAATCAACATAATATATCAATAAAAGAAAAATAAAAACCATATGATCATATCATTAGATGCAGAGAAAGCGTTTGACAAGATCCAGATCCCGTTCATGATTAAAACCCTCCAGAAAATGGGAATTGAAGGGACTTTCCTCAAGATAGTTACAGCCATCTACCAAAAGCCCACAACAAGCATCATTCGAAATGTGGAAAAGTTGAAAGCCTTCCCCCTGAGATCAGGGACAAGACAAGGTTGCCCACTCTAACCTCTTTATTCAATATAGTACTGGAAGTACTTGCCTTAGCAATCAGAGAAGAAAAGGACATCAAGGAATCCAGATAGGCAAGGAAGAAGTCAAGTTATCATTATTTGCAGATGACATGATATTATACCTAGAGAACCCTAAACTCTCTACCAAAAACTCCTAGAAACAATAGACGCATATAGTAGAGTGCAGGATACAAAATCAACACCCAAAAGTTAGTGGCTTTTCTATATACAAATAACGAAAGAGAAGAAAGGGATATTAAGGAAACTATTCCGTTCACAATTGTGCCACAGAAAATCAAATACCTAGGAATAAATTTACCCAAGTGTGTAAAGGACTTGTACAAAGAAAACTACAAGACACTGCTCCAAGAGATAAAAGAGGACACAAGGAAATGGAAACACATTCCCTGCTCATGGATGGGGAGAATCAACATTGTCAAAATGGTCATAATCCCTAGAGCTCTGTACAGATTCAATGCAGTCCCTATAAGGATAACCATGACATCCTTCAAAGAAATTGGCCAAATGCTCCTGAAATTTGTATGGAACAATAAACCACCAAGGATAGCGAAAGCAATCCTCAAGAAAAAGATGGGAGGCATCACATTTCCCAAATTAGAACAGTACTACAAGGCAGTAGTAATTAAAACAGCATGGTATTGGAATTAAAACAGACTTGTGGACCTATGGAATAGAATTGAGTATCCTGACACCCAACCTCAAACACATGATCATTTAATCTTTTATAAAGGTGCAAAGAGTCTAAAATAAAGTAAGGAAAACCTCTTCAACAAGAGGTGTTGGGAAAACTGGGCAGCAACATGTAAAAAAAATGAATTTGGACCTGTGTCTAACACCATGCACAAAAATCAGATCAAAATGGATTAAAGATCTCAATATCAGACTTAAATCCAAAAAGTACATTGAAGAAAATATAGGAAAAACCCTCCACAACATTGAATCTAAAGGCATCTTCAAAGATGAAACATCACTAACAAAGCAACTAGAAAGAAAGATAAACATATGGGACTACATGAAACTAAAAAGCTTATGCACCTCAAAAGAAACAGTGACTAAGATACAAAAAGCAGTCTACAGAATGGGAAAGAATATTCACCCAATACCCATCTGATAAGGGGTTAATATCCAGGATATATCAGGCACTGGTAGAACTTTACAAGAAGAAAACAAACAACCCCATCAAAAAATGGGGAGAAGAAATGAACAGAAACTTCAGCAAGGGAAGAAATTCGAATGGCCAAAAAACATATGAAAAAAATGCTCATCATCACTAATCATCAGAGAGATGCAAATCAAAACAACAAGGAGATACCACTTTACACCACAGAGACTGGCACATATTCAAAAGAGCAAGAACAACAAGTGCTGGCATGGATGTGGGGAAAAGGGGACACTCATCCATTGTTGGTGGGAATGCTGCCTGGTACATCCTTTCTGGAAAACACTATGGACATTCCTCCAAAGACTAGAAATTGAACTCCCATTTGACCCAGCCATACCACTCCTGGGAATCTACTCTGGGAAACCAGAGTGGTGGGGGGGAATGGACTCTGGTGAAGGGATGGTTTCGAACATTGTATGACTTAAATCCAGTCATAAACAACTTTGTCACTGTATGTCTCATGGTAATTTGGTTTCATTTTAAAAAAAGGATAAAAAAGAAATATGTATTGTTAAGGGTTGACTGACAGAGATAGTGGTTCCATTTTCCAGAGCAAATGGAAAGTATTCTGTATCCACCATCACATATGTCACTAAGTACTTGCATAGATGGAGTCAGAGGTGGCTAAATGAACTGGAGTGTCTGCTGTGCATGCAGAAGGGCCTAGTTTGGTACACAGAAGTGTCTGCTCTCATGAACACCAAAAAGAGCAGCCCCAAGCACCAGTTGGATATTTCCCTGAGCATTGCTTCAGCAATGCTTCGGCAGCGCCCGACAATGCATTATATACAAAAAGAACAAAAACCTCCTTAAGCCTCTACAGCAGAACTCTTGGGTGATCAACTACATTATCAATAAAAATAATCACTGCCTGTATCACTGTCTTCCCGTTCATCTTCTATTTGCTCGAGCGGGCACCCGTAACATCTCCATATGACCTGTCTCATGCAAGTAGAGCCCAAGGGAACCTGCTTGCTCCAGGAACATAAAGAGCCTCAAACCATTCCATCAGGTCATGGGAATGAGGTCTATAATTGTTAATGGTATTTGGCATATCAAATATGACACGGGTAGCTTGCCAGGCTCTGCCATGTGGATAGCATACTCTTGCAGTCATCTCAAAATCCAGCATTTATTGATGAACTGCGCAGCCACTTGCGGCCGCGCGAGCAGGGCTGTGATAGGCTGGTCTGCTGGGTGGAGTTCTGAGGAGGAGGAAGTATGGATGTGGAAAATGGAGGTCCTCATGGAGTGGGGGGGTCGTTTGGCTTGTTGTGAGGCTCTGCTGGGGTGGCGGGCCAGGGCTAGAACCTACCATCCCTTCCGGGCACCTAATATTTTATAATTAGTGGCTAATAATATTTTATTAGCCGCTAATAATAAAATATTATTATTTTCAATAAACATAATATTTAGAAAAATGTTTTCCCCAAGTATTAAGTCTCAACGGTGAACTTAACATTACCAGTAAACCATGTCATAAACAGATATGCTGCCACCCAGAATTTGCTTTCCATAGCAACCATGAGCTGAGTTGCTTAACACATTAAGGGTCTTAGGAATTTCAGAATGAGTATTGATTTCAATGAAAGTGACCAACTGCATTAGCCTGTAAGGAGTCAGCCTGCCCTCTGGAATTCTGAAGTCAGGACTGACTTCTCTCTAGGTAGAAAAGACCTAAGTGGTATATTTCAACACAATATTATTTCATCTACTTTAAAACACATGTAGTGGAGTCACCTTTCGAGGTAACTTGCTAAAGCTTTCCTTTCAGCACTTGTTTCTACCTGCACTTTTATGTTATGGGATATCTTCATTTCTTAGCCTCAGGAACTAGCCTCTGTAAACTCAGACTTTTCTTCTGTTGCTTGCCACATCTCACAGCACTTAAATGGCTGATGAGAGTTGCGGCTTTAGTATAGATTAGGCTTTGATATGAACAAATGTTGATCCCTTGAACTTTCCCTATATCATCAATAAGGATGTTTGTTTTCTACTCTTCCTTTTATCATCTTTCAGGTTCTTCAGAAGGATTGCCTTTGCATTAGTCACATGGTTACTATGTGAAGTTGTGGTTATACGTCTATCACTTTTTAAATATTGTGTTTTGTTAAGTTTTGGGATTGCATCTGGTGGTACTCAGGTCTTACTCCAAGCTCTGAACTCAGGGATCACGCCTAGCAGATTTGAGAGACCAATAGGGTGCCAAAGATCAAACCCAGGTTGCCCACGTGCAAAGAAAGCACCCTATCCACTTATCTCTTTTGAACAAGACTATTATTTTTTGTCATTCTTTCCTCATTAAGCGTAATCATTTCCAGCTATTGATTTAACGTAAAAGACATGAAATAGCCAAAAGAAAGAGAACATGAAAGTTGGTCTACAGGACAAAAAGTACCATGGCACAAAGCTTAGGAAGAGGGCCTGGAGTAAGGGTCAGAGTAATAGTTAAACAATGATAGAGTGAAGTGGACACTGGTAGAAGGTACTGTGTTGGAAGCTTCTATGCATGAAACCCTATCATTTGCAGTATTGTAAATCATGATGCCTCAAGTACTTGATCACTTGAATCCCGTTATTCATCGATTTGCTCGAGCGGGCACCAGTAACATTTCCATTGGACCCTATCACGTGCCAATGTAGCCCAATGGCATCTGGTTGATTCAGGAATATGAAGAGCCTCAAACCGTTCCTTCAGGGTCTTAACAAGGAAGTCTGACCATCTTGTAGGTGGGCGGCCACGTGATCTTTTGACATCCCGTGGGATCCAGTCGGTAACGGCTCTAGTCCAGCGGTTGTCTCCAAATCGCATTACATGTCCAGCCCATCTGATTTTCGATGCCTTGGCAAACGAGACAGCGTCCCTGATTCTGGAATAGCGACGGAGGTCAGAACTCCGGATTCCTTCTCTCACTTGAGTGAGACGTGATATTCCAAGCATAGCTCTTTCGATGCCTCTCTGGGAGACCCAAATAGCATTCTCATCCTGCTTTCGTAGGGCCCAGGTCTCTGAGGCATATGTTAATGCAGGGAGAACGGTGGAGTCGAAGAAATGTGCCCGGAGCCGGAGGTTCTTTGTCCTTTTAGCTATTTCTTCGATGCCTTTGAAGGCATTCCATGCCGCTCTCTTCCTCCTGCGCAGCTCAGGTTTTAGGTCGTTCATCATGTTGACTTCTCGACCTAGGTACAACATAGGTGCAACATAACTGCTGCATTCAGAGATGTTTGTTCCATTGAGAGTGAATGGGGCCTCTGGAACTAGTTCATTTCTCATGAACATCGTTTTCTTCAGATTCAGCTGTAGACCTACCTTTCCACATTCTCGGTCAAAGTCAGCCAGCATTTGTGCCGCTTGGCTAATGTTTGGTGTTATTAGAACGATGTCATCAGCGAAGCGGAGGTGGTGTAGTTGCCGACCATCTATCTTCACTCCCATTCCTTCCCATTCTAATTGTCTCATGATGTTCTCGAGGTGGCACTGAAGAGTTTTGGTGAGATGGTATCACCAAAGAGGGTGATACCATCTCGCCTCAAGTACAATTTTTTATAAAATGTAAAAATGTGAAACTCATCCTTTGTTTCAAACACTTAGAGGCCACTATGGGGTTGTCAACTCCAGTGTTGATGTAACTTAGGTATAAGCAGATCTGGGAAGAAGCATATAGGAAAGGCAAAGCACTGAAACAATCAGAATACACAGAACATCTGTAAAGAATTTGTTCTCATATGGATAGAGTTCCTCTCATCCAGAAACAAATATAAGAGTAATGACAATGATCACCAACCACATATCACTAGAAAAAATATGGTAATGATGAAAAGTTCTAGAGTATTGCAAGAATGACTAAAAGGTGACACAGAGGCAGGAAATGGGCATATATCATTTGAAAATGGTGTTTTGAGCTTTACTTCAGTAGGATAAACAAAATGCATATAATAAAATGAGGTATGACTACAGTTTCTTTGTCTTTACGTATAAAATTTTATCTTACAAACATCATATAAGATTGGGGATGTATCTCAGTGGTAGTACTTGCCTTGAATATGTAAGGCCCTGAGCTTGATCCCTGCCCCCATAGTTATGCAAAATCATGAAATATATTTGCACCTATAAGGTACTTTGGTAAAACATGCAAGTTAAATATTCCCATGATATTTTATATTTATTAAATCTGATTACATTAGAGACAAACTGTGATAAACTTTTAGCAGGACTATACTTTTGCAACTGTGTATGTAATTATGCATATTTTAGAATTCCCTTAACAGATTTTAATTTTATACTAATGGATTCCCATTGAGATCAGAAGAGGCTTCACAGAAAAGAATCTAAAGTAGGCAATTTTATTCAAAGTGTAGTGAGTGTTACCACAAAGGACACAAAATGGAACGAGAGATTCATTTTTTATAGTTTATATTTTACCCCAACTCTGCAAATCTGATAGTAACTCACAGCTTCTTCCCTTTAAAGAATGATTTAAAAGCTACAAAATAAATCTATTAATGGTATCAGATAAATACAAGTGGAATAAGGGTATGAAGGGAAAGTTTTGGAATAAACTTTGAAGGAATATAAAGACACAAAATAAGGGGACTTCGGAAAAGGTTTATACTAAATGGGAATAGAAGACATGTTTATAGTAATTAACGTTTTCATTTTTTCATGTTTTCTTAATAGATGTTGATAGTTTCAGTTGGAGTGGTCAGTTATTCATTAGGCTGCAATGCTGCCACTATGGTGTACAGAGGCGAAATTCTATTTGCTGGATTTAGAATTGGGTTTACAGCATTAATGTCAATGACTGTTAATCACTGTATCACTGTCTTCCCATTGTTCATCGATTTGCTTGAGTGGGCACTAGTAACATCTCCATTAGTCCTGTTGCAAGCAAGTTTAACCCAAGGGCATCTGCTTGCTCCAGGGACAAGAGGAGCCTGAAACCATTCTTCAGGTCATGAAACTGAGGTCCATAATTGTTACTAGTTTTTGGCATAACAAATAAAAAAAAAACACAGGTAGCTTGTCAGGCTTATTATAGAGGTGGTATAGTCTCAGTAGAAGGCTCTCATCTTGAGCATTTACTGATGAAACTTAAAGGGGAAAGAT
Source organism: Cryptotis parvus (assembly GCA_021461705.1). Taxonomy (NCBI): domain Eukaryota; kingdom Metazoa; phylum Chordata; class Mammalia; order Eulipotyphla; family Soricidae; genus Cryptotis; species Cryptotis parvus. The sequence goes on from JAJIBD010026293.1 coordinate 144,048, forward strand.
CAGGTTTTCTCTTGGATGGAGCTCTGAGGAACTATGGAGTTTGGATGTTGAGAATGACTGCATGATGTGTTGTTTGCTCTGGCTTCTTACTAGGCTTACTGGTATCAGTTAGAACCTGTCTAGAACTGTATACAATGTATAAATGTGAAAGATCTTGGGAAGGACCTTATCCTAAAATCAGCATTTTCTAAGAATATCGCTTGGCCACAAAGCAGCTGCACACCAAGGGAGCTGTGGGTCTGGAGTGGGTGGGTCTCTCTCTTCCGGGGCAACTGGCATGGAGGCAGAGGAAAGGGCAGGGCCCAAAACTCCACTCCGAGTCCGGCCAGCATGGTCTCTCCCCGCCCATGAGAGCAAACCCTTGGAGCAATGTTGGACTCGACCAGGGGCTGGCCGAGGGAGGGTAATGACTATCAACAAGTCTAAGATAATTTATATTACAGTTATGAGTGTGTTACACAACTACCAAATAGAATTTTCTGATTATTGTAAACAGACTTAATTTAACATGTAGACATTATATATTACAAATGTGAATGTCAAGGTTACAAAATAACTTTTAAACATACTAATAAAATCTTGGAAAAACCATATTATTTATGTTTCATTAAGATTGTTATATGTCCTTTTGGGGACCAGAGTGATAGCCCAACGGGTAGGGCGTTTGCCTTGCGCAGATGGCCCATGCCAGCCTGGGTTCGATCCCGGCATGCCATATGGTCCCCGAGCACCGCCAGGAGTGATTCCTGAGTGCAGAGCCAGGAGAAACCCCTGAGCATTGCTGGGTGTGACCCAAAAAGCAAAAAAATAAAAAAAAGATTGTTATATGTCCTTTCAAGCCAAACAAATCAACTATGGGTAGACTTTAGTATTTTAAAGCAATGCTCAAAATAGCAGATTACAGGAGCAATAACTTTTAAGGGTCATTATAAAATATTTGGATTTTAAAATGTATGTAGTTCATATGAGAAAAACTACAAAGTAATACACTAGGTAGTTTCATATACATAAAGGTAATTGTTGCACACTGCCAACCCCAGTTTGATCCCTGGCACTGCATATGATTCTCCGAGCACCGCAGAGTGATTCCTGAGCATAGAGCCAAGAGTATCCTAGGAACACAATAGAATGTGATCCCAAAACAAAATAACAAAAGAAATGCTATGAAAAATATAATCTCATTTTTAAGGAGCTTGAGAGAAAAATGGTACAGAATGCACACTACATTGTCTTGAAAACAAAATCTATACACAAAGTAGGGAAATAATCAATAAACCCATTATTTTATTTTATGAAGGAATCAACTTAGAAATAGCAGTGAGTATCTTTGATTCACTTTTCTGAAGAACCCTTCTCTCTAACCCTGATCAGAGGAATGAGATCACTGGATGAATTTAAATTAAAAACACAGCAAGGGGTCACAGCAAAGTAATGTGTTTGCTTTGCTTGTGCAGCCCAACTGGGTTTTATTTTGGCACTACACACGAACCTGAGCACTACCACAAGTGATCTCTGAGCACAGAGTCAGGATTAAGCGCTGAAAATTTCCAGGTGTGTCCCCATCATCATCCTCTCCCACCCCTATCATCACTTGATCACTTGACATCCCATTATTCATCAATTTGCTCTAGCGGGTGTACACCCTATCATACAAACTTGTACACCCTATCATACAAACAAAAAATACACAATAAGTGCATTCGATCTCTGAGGATGTTATAGAAACATTTGGCTGAATTTAGGTTGAGTTCCTAGGGTCCTGTAACAGGTAAAAACAAACACTCATAAACAGGCTCAGTATGCTTTAAAGTGACTCCAGTCTCCCCAGTCCTTCACTCATGTGGAGATAAATTCAGCAAGCAGCCATCTGTGAACCAGACTGTGGGCATCTCCTCAACATGGCATCGTGATCTCACACTTCCATCTTCTAGGACTGTGAGAAATAAATTTCTGCTGCTTAACAGGCATCTAGTTTATGGTAATCCGCCTATCACAAACCCAAAGTTCTAACATGATATATTTCTGTTATTCATATCCTACACACAAGCTTAAGTTCATTTGCTTCTTCATGTAGCAAATAATCAAGTTCCTTTAAGAGTTTATTTCTGAATTTCTTACCTTAAAATAATTCTTTAAAACTCAAATTATTAAATATTTTTAGAAAAGGGCAAATGTTCTCAAGGAGGAATATATGCATAAGTATTGATTCACATGTATATAAATTATATATTGCATAGCCATTTATAATGATAATTTTGTATCCATTGTTCCTGAAAACATATGATACATTAGAGTTATTAAAATTATCTAGTCTGTTTCAAATTAATAGTGAAGATTTTGGAAGCAGTTATTTGTAGGTTTTATTTTTTTCTTCAGAAAGTGGGGGTTGGACCACACCTAGCAGTATTTAATTACTCAGGAATCCCTGACAGTGCTTGGGGGACCATATTTAATGTGGTGTTAGGATCAACCAGGTTTGATCTGTAATTCTGTACAATCTCCTCAGTTTTGTTTTATTTTGTTTCCTGGACCATACCCAGTGGTGCTCAGGACTTACTCCTAATCTGTGCACTAGGGTCACTGCTGGAGGCATGGGGAGACTATGAGCGGTGCCGAAGACTGAATCCAGATTAACTACATGCAAAGCAAACACCTTACATAACACACTCTACAATTTATCAGGCTCTGAATTTTATTATTTTTAACCTTTCTAGAATGAAGTGGCTTTATGTTTTTGGTATCATTTTATGTTTGTCATAGTCCACTTTTCTTAATTTCCTCACTGATATCAATTCTTTGATGCTAGGTTTGATATGCGTGTGTGATGTTTCAGTGTATGTTCACATCATTCCAGGACTGTGTGAACATATTTCTAAGTGTTAATGTTTGTGTTTGTATTTGTGTGCGCTTTCATGTATCATTATGTATGGGTGTATCCTTGTTTGTGGATGTTTCTCTGTATCTGTGCCTATATATCAGTGTATCTATGTCTCTGTATCTTTGCTTTTGTAAGTATGTGTCCTTATGCCGATGTCACTGTGTCTGTGTTCTCTGTCCCTGTGTCAGTGTGTATTTAACAAAGTCATTAGGAAGGGTTAGAGGATTATGCAGTCAATAAGGTTAATGCATACTATGCTTAACCACCAAAAAAGAACACAGCTCAACAATATTGTCTATCATTGCACAGATGCAGTTAGTAACCCCTACCAGCACCACAATAACACCCTTTGATATGCAAATCTGAAAACAACTACTAGGAAGTAAATTTTGAGCTGAAGAGCATCTAGCGGCTCTCCTAATGTCTTAAAGCAAGGCATGTGTTATTGGAATAAAGACAGATCTGTAGACCTATGGAATATAACTGAATGTCCTGACACACACTCACAAACATACAATCACTTAATCTTTGATAAAGGAGCAAAAAATATTAAGTGGAACAAAGAAAGCCTCTTCAACAAGTGGTGCTGGGAAACCTGAGCAGCTACATATAAAAACTGAACTTAAACCTCTTTCCTACACCATACACAAAAATCAGATAAAAATGGATTAAAGATCTCAACATCAGACCAGAATCTATAAGGTACATAGAAAAAAACATGGGCAAACCTTTCTCGACATTGAAGCTAAAGGTGTCTTCAGAGACGGAATCCCACTGACAAAGCAAATGGAAGCAAAGATAAATTTATGGGATTATATGAAACTGAAAAGCTTCTGTACCTCAAAAGAAACTGTGATCAATATACAAAGACAGCACACAGAATGGGAAAGAATATTTACCCAATACCCATCTGATAAGGGGTTAATATCAAAGATATACTAGACACTGGTAGAGCTTTTTAAGAAAAAACATACAATCCCATTAAAAAATGGGGAGAAGAAATGAACAGAAATTTTGTCAAAGAAATTCAAATTGCCAAAAAGGCATATGAAAAATTGCTCTTCATTGTTGGTCATCAGGGATGTATAAATCAAAACAACAATGAGATATCATCTTACCCCACAGAGACTGGCACACACCCAAAGAGCAAGAACAACCAGTGCTGGTGTGGATGTGGGGAGAAAGGGATTTTTATCCATTATTAGTGGGAATGCAGACTAGTCAAGCCTTTTTTGGAAAACAACATGGACATTCCTCCAAAAACTAGACATTGAGATACCATTTGACCCAGAAATAACACTCCTAGGAAAATACCCTGGAGATCCAAAAACACAGCAGAAATGACATCTGCGCTTCTATATTCATCACAGCACTATTCATAATAGCCAGAATCTGGAAACAACCTGAGTGCCTGAGAACAGAAAACTGGATACCACGGTACATCTACACAGTGGAATACTATGCAGCTGTCAGGAATAACGAAGTCATGAAATTTGCTACAAATGGATGGACATGGAGATTATCATGGTTAGTGAAACTAGTCAGAAATAAAAGGACAGATATAGAATGACTGCACTTACCTGTGGGATATAAATACATACTAGTGCTCTACTAATTGTTGGAAATGGTAACCGCAGACAGGAACTGAGAATTGAATGTTGGCAAAGGGATATATGTGATAACCCCTAAATGTATACATGACAGCCCTAAATGTATATATGACAAGCCACAAGAGGGAATCTGGGGATATTGGTGGTGGGAAATCGTTGCAGTACACTGCTGCCCAGAGCCTCTGCATCTGGCCTGGAGTTGCCTCCTGCAGGCCACTTTGTAGATAGGAGGAGGACAGTTTGAATGTGGCAGCTCATCTGACCATGTATTCTATACTGGCAGGTATAAATACTCTCTCATGTTGCCGCAATCATTGTGGGACTAGCTAGATCGTACTGGTATAATTGCCTGGCCACGTTGGATCTCATAAGTAATTAGACCAGAGAAAAATTCTGTTTGCCAAGCAAGCAACATGGCTCTTTGATAATTCAAAGGCAGATAAAATACAGAACAACTATGAAGACGAGACTTTTGTGAAGGCTTGGAGAAATACTTAACTGGTTATAGAATATTCTTTGGTACAGATGTTTGCCTTTATACTCTGAGATACAGTTCCTCTCAGAAACCCTTCTCCACTGCAGGGGGCACTTCCAAGGCATACTTGGTCCAGCAACATTAACATCTCAAAGGGCCTAGGAGAGGTCAGGGGAGAATTTACCTGAGGAATTTGACCCTGATGGCTTTGCATTGGAGTGGGAGGTCTGGGTTTAGGGATATAAAATTAGCCTACTTCCTCTCTCTCTTTGGCCTTTTCCCTTTCTGCTGGTGCCACTTAACTGTCTTCTCTCTGTAGGGCCCTAACATATGGTGGCAGCCATATTGGCCTACATGTGGCTGCAGCCCAGCCAGAAATCCTAAGTTCAGGATTTTTCCTATCTTTGATTTGTATGCTAGAACCTGTGTTAAGTAAAGCATTTTGAAACTAAGCTGGATTCTTGCGTCTTTCACCGGCCACCAGCCACTGACCCTCTGGGACAGAATGGGATCCCTGACCCTACTCATGGATTTTGTGCGGGCGCCCCAGAGTTTCCCCCACAGGAAATTTGCACACTAGTGGAGGGAAGGGTGCTGCAATACTGTATGATTGAAACTCAATAATGATCAGCTTTGTAAATGTCTCTCTCATGGTGTTAAAATAAAATAATAATAATAATAAAAAGGCAAGGCACATGGAGAGTGAAATTGTATATGTTTAGTAACGTGTGAGATTAACATTAAAACTTCGTATATAAAAAGTTCTCTTCTCTTTCCCCTTACCTGCCTTCATCCTCCTCCACTTTCTCCTAACTTCTGGACCATTCTTTGCAGTGCTCAGGGTGCTCAGGGGCTTATTCCTGGCTCTGTGATCAGCCATAACTTCTGGTAACTGTTGGACCACATGTGTTATCTAGGATTGAACTGGGGTTGGCTACATGCAAGGGAAGTACCTTGCCCTTGTGTAATCCCTTAGGTCCCCAAATTCTTATTTTTATTTTACTTCTGTTTGTACTCCTTTGATACTTTATGACAAGACAAGCCCTCTTCTTAGACAAGGGAAAAGGGATTAGAATCTAGAATGAATAAGGCTAAATTAAACACTGATCTCACCATCTGATCCCCACTTAACTCCTCCTAATGCTATAAAGTCAGTAAAAGTCTGGTTATGAGATGGCTGCTAAATTGGAAATTTTGCCAGTTGAAGTAGGAAAGTCACAGTGACTATGGCACTTACCTCAATTGTGTTCAATTTGGGTCTAATCCCTAGCACCACAGTCCCCTAAGCATGACAAGGAAGGATTACAGAGCACAGCCTGGTGTGGACCAAAAACCAAAAGAAAAACACAAGAAAAGAAAATTATGAAATAACCATTAAATGATGATTTAGAAGCTTTTGAAGTAAAGTTAAAAGGTCTTAGAATCACTTGATCACTTGAATCCCGTTATCCATCTATTTGCTCAAGCAGGCACCAGTAACATTTCCATTGGACCCTATCATGTGCCAATGTAGCCCAATGGCATCTGGTTGATTTAGGAATATGAAGATCCTCAAACCGTTCCTTCAGGGTCTTGACAAGGAAGTCTGACCATCTTGTAGGTGGGCGCCACATGATCTTTTGACATCCCGTGGGATCCAGTCAGTAACATCTCTAGTCCAGCGGTTGTTTCCAAATCGCATTACGTGTCCAGCCCATGTGATTTTCGATGCCTTGGCAAACGAGACAGCATCCCTGACTCTGGAATAGTGACAGAGGTCAGAACTCCTGATTCCTTCTCTCACTTTAGTGAGGCATGATATTCCAAGCATAGCTCTTTCAATTCCTCTCTGGGGAGACCCGAATAGCATTCTCATCCTGTTTTTGTAGGACCCAGGTCTCTGAGGCATATGTTAATGCAGGGAGAACGGTGGAGTCAAAGAGATGTGCCCAGAGCCGGAGGTTCTTTTGCCCTTTTAGCTATTTCTTCGATGCCTTTGAAGGCATTCCATGCGCGCTCTTCCTCCCTGCGCAACTCAGGTTTTAGGTCATTCATCATGTTGATTTCTTGACCTAGATACACATAACTGCTGCATTCAGAGATGTTTGTTCCATTGAGAGTGAATGGGGCCTCTGGAACTAGTTCATTTTTTCATAAACATAGTTTTCTTTAGATTCAGCTGTAGACCTATCTTTCCACATTCTCGGTCGAAAGTCAGCCAGCATTTGTGCCGCTTGCCTAATTTTTGGTGTTATTAGAGCGATGTCATCAGCGAAGTGGAGGCGGTGTAGTTGCCCACCATCTATCTTCACTCCCATTCCTTCCCATTCTAATTGTTGCATGATGTTCTCGAGGGTGGCACTGAAGAGGTTTGGTGAAATGGTATCACCCTGTTGAACACCTCATTTGACATCAATAATCACTTTTTGTAGGATGGTATGATCCTGGTGGTGAATCCATAATACAGCTCACGAAGGATCTTAATGTATTGGGTTTGAACACCCTGTTTGGCTAGGGCTTCGATGACTGCTTCAGTCTCCACAGAATCAAAGGCTTTCTGTAAAATCAATGAACATGAGACAGAGCAGCATGTTGTACTCCCTACAAACCTCAATGAGCTTGGTTACTGTGTGGATATGGTCGATTGTGCTGAATCCTTTCCGGAAGCCTGCTTGCTCGCATGGTTGTCCCTTCATCCAGTGTTCTGCTAATCCTGTTCAGGATGACTCGTGTAAACAGCTTGTAGATGATGGACAACAGGCAGATGGGATGATAGTTGCCGATGTCGTGAATGTCTCCCTTCTTGAACAGTAGAATTGTCCTGCTGGTTTTCCATTGGGGAGGGCACCTTGCATTCGGACAGGTAGCGTGTGAAGAGCCAAGCTAGTGTATTGAGTACCAATGGCAGATTCTTCAGGTTTTCAGGTCTGACTTTGTCTGGTCCTGGTGCTGTTCCCTTCTTTACCGGCGATATGGCATGTTGGATTTCAGAAGGGAGAATGTTGGGAATGACATATCCATCCTGTGGAATTTGGTATGTGGGCAGGTGGAAGTGACTATCAAAGCGATTTGAGTAGAAGTCCTGGATAATCTTCTCCATTGCCTTTCTGGAAGATGTGATAGATCGATCAGGGCGTCAGAGGGCAGTCATCTTGGTCTTATAGTTGGCGGAAGGACAGGCGGGGCGGTGTTAATGCTTTTCCCAGTTTCTGCTGCATCTTTCAGATCTTTCAGTATTTCTGCTCTTCTGTCTTTGAGGTCTTCTTTTATCGCTTCTCTGCACCGTTTAGCAAGCTTGGACATTAGCATTTGGTCTCCTGAGGCTTGTGCCTTGCCACGTTGGCGAAAGAGCTCTAGAGTTTCTGAAGACAAGCGTCTTTTTTGTGTCTTTTCTCTCAGCGTTCTTTGCACAATCATGGAGGTGCTGAACCAGTCAGTTGTATTCTTCATCAATGTCGTCAATCATGGTATCTTCCCATGTTGCTGCAATGGTGCCAAAAGAGTTCCCAGTTGGTGGTCGTTCTGGGAGTTCTCTTCTTAAACTTTGCTGCCTTTTCTCCCCATTGCTGGAAGTAGAATTTCGCACCAAGGAGACGGTGGTCCGAATCTTTTTTGGAATTTGGGGGCGACAGCAACATCAGTCATACAAAACCGTAGATTGAAGATGATGTGGTCAATTTTTATTGTGGAACAAAATTAGAGAAAGAAAATAAAAGAAGTAAAAGAATGGCGTGGTCAGAAGAAAGAGAAAGAAAATTGTACATAAACAGGATTATCTATATAATTGTAGATCTCACAGTGGTATAATAAAATACTTAAAAACAGGATTATCTAAATGCAAAGTTCCATTAACTTTGTTTTTTTATAATTAATATTTTATTATACCACCGTGAGATATACAATTACAAAAATATTCATGTTTAAGTTTTGATCATACTGTGATCCAGCCCCCCCATCCCTCCTCCCTCCCTAGCCTGCTTCTATGGCAGGTTCTTTATTTCTTCTTCTTCTCTCTCTCTCTCTCTCTCTCTCTCTCTCTCTCTTATTCTCTCTTCCTTTTCTTAAACATTGTGGATTGCAATACATTCATTTACAGGTTATTATGTGTATATTTTGCCTATATTCAATGCTCAGCTCTCCGCTGGTATTATCATTTTCAGCAATTATTAGCACACTATTCCCTTCCTTGTCTTACTTAACCTCTGAATCCCACATGTTTGTGGTATACCAGGTTTTGAGACATCACACAGGAGCTTTGCACCTGTGTGCCACTGGGATCAGGCTGTGTCCAGTGTGGAGTCCAGACCTTGAGGATGACTGTGGTTGTGTTGCAGGAGGCTTTCCGGCTTCTATGAGTGCGGGCGGGGGGAGGCAGACCAGGAATAAATCCTGCCTCCATTCCGAGATACCCCTTCATCCCTAGCACAGGGCAGTCAGGCAGAGACTCCACCCTGCACCTGAGTACTGGTGTCTGCCTAAGAGCCTTAGCAGCAGTTCTGGGCGGTGTCACCAGGCATTTGTGGGGGGATCCAAGGTGGGGGAGGCAGCCCCAGTTTCAGTTCCGTAAAAAGCCTAGTTGGCGTTGTCACCAATCTTGCATATCTGGGCTTGAATTCGGCCTCTCTCTTGGGTTGGGCTGTGGCCAGCTCAGGAGTCTGGACCTTGAAGATGACTATAGCTGTGTTGTGCAAGGTTTTCTGGCTTCTGAGAGGAGGGGAGGCCAGGAGCAAAGCCTGCCCCCATTCAAGACACCCCATCAGCCGCCAAGTCCCATTAACTTTAAATTCTTTATGTCAAAATGATAAATTTGGAAGAAAATTTAATAAAATATGATTTGGAATCTTTCCATTTTAACTTACTACCCATGTAAAATTTTACAAGCGCCATAATACATTGTGCTTTATATAATGTGATACAGAAATAGTTACCAGCAATTAATAGTTGTGTTTAGTGTTTGTCTTTAAAATAACTTTATCGATATTGTATTGCAATTAAAATAACAGTACTAAAGATAAATAAAATATTTTTAAATCAAGAATATGGAATTTTAATGTTTTTAAAATATTTTAAAATATTTAGTATTTTAAATATGTTTATGTCCTCGACTGCTACAGAAAATGAACATTTGGATCACTTTTTCCTTGACCAAAGCACATGATACTTTTTATAATGATAAAATTTGTAAGTATGCAAAATGCAAATGTATTTATGTAACACGTTCTTTCTAATATTCATTTTTTATAATTTTGTTCTGTTCATTAGTTCCCCTTTACATTTTTTAAATCAGAAGTGCATGCCACAGAGGGTCTTTTAATTCTTACAGAAGTAGTACTTGTGTTGTTGCTGGTGATGGAAATGTAAATTATAGGTTTAGTTTCATTAATAATTGATTATTTTTTCAAAAGTGCCATAGCTGAAACAATATTTTTCAGACATTTTATTATTTATAATATATCTACTTAGTGTTACACCCCAATTTTACATTATATGTATAAGTATGTGTAAATATGCACTTAATTTATTACCTGATATATTAGAAACGTGTTCCAACATAGCCTACTTGCATATACAATTATATGGCAAAATATTTTACACACTTGCACTATACAAATGTATATCTCTAATTAAAATTTGTGTCTCTAATTAAAGAGACATTCAAATTTCCATTGTGTGCCGTGATCCTCCCATCCTTTTTAAACTCTAGTAAAAGCTTTGAAACAAAGCTTTTACTTTGAATATAATTTAGATTGTATTTCACGATGAATTATATCCAATTAATAATCCATTGAGCAACAGACACTTAAAGTTGTCTATTTCATAAGGAAATAAGAAAATGGACACAAAATGACTATATATGGAATAAACACAAAATCGGCCTGGAGTCTAATATTTAATTTTTCTGTTTCCTTTTTTTTGTTGGTTTCCTTTGGGGTCACTCCCAGGGATGCTCACTCTGGGAACCATCTGTGCTGGTGGAGATCAAACCTGAGTCATCTGCATGCAAGACAAGCACCTTCACCCCCTGTTCTATATTTCTGGCCCCAAAGTTTTATACATTTTATTTAAGCAAAACAATGCTACTTAACAATGTGTTTCAAAGGAGAAAATAATGTAGCAATGTAAGGGGTAAGTAGACAAGTTTATCCTAAAAAGAAAATACTTTTTTTTTTGGTTGTTGTTCTTCATTTCTTTATTCCTTGTGTAAGAGGTTATGATGTATATCTCATATCCCAGTCTATTAGGGTGATGACCCTCAGGTCTTGATGTTAATAGAGATTTTTTAAAGTGAAGTTTAAAAAATATTATAACTTCTGGTTCTATTTTCTTCTAATTTTTTAATTGAAATAAATTATTTATTTTCTCGGGGAGATTTGGGGGTTACAGCTAGCAGTGCTCAGGTACTAAACTGAGCATATGGTTCTATGCTCTGGAGTGCCCTCTGGAAGTGCTTGGGGTGCTGGGATTTAAACTGGAATCAAGAGGGTGCAAGGCAAGTACCTTAATCCCTGGGCTCACTCTCTCTCTGGCCTGTAGTTAAATTTAAAGATACTTTTTGTTTGTTTTTTTTGGACCATAACTGATGATATGTTTCATCAATAAATGCTCAAGATGAGAGCCTTCTACTGATAGTATACCACCTACACGGCAGAGCCTGGCAAGCTACCCGTGTTTTATTTGTTATGCCAAAAACTAGTAACAATTATGGACCTCAATTAAATGACCTGAAGAATGGTTTGAGGCTCTTCCTGTTCCTAGAGCAAGCAGATGCCCTTGAGCTACACTTGCTTGTGACAGGATGTATGGAGATGTTACTGGTGCCTGCTGGAGCAAATCAATGAAAAATGGGAAGACAGTGATAGTGATACAGTGATTTGCTTAATTTAGGGCTCAAGAAAACTCAGGACCACTTGGAGGATGATGAACCTGGAGAAGAGGCCAATGAATATAAAAGCTGTCCCACTCAGGTTGTGATTGATCAAAGGGAAAAGGAAAAGCAGCCAAATCAGTAAAATCAGGAGGAGACTTCCAGATGTTGCCCTCCAGTAGAATGACAGAGGAATGACATGAAAATGTGCTGAATTCTCAAAGTACTACTTGTGGAGAGTCACCAGCATGGGAAGCTCCTCCAAGCCTTGGTTCACAGGTGCAGTACTATCTCCTGATCCCTTGGCTAATTTAATGTATTTCTACCTCAAATGCACCTATCAGATCTAATAATTTCAGGAACATTGTAGGCAATTAAAATACATCATAAATTATAAAAGGAAGTATTTAACTAGTAAAGGGTAGGTTTGTTTTCTATGCTCACAAGTCAACAAGCATTAGATGCCATTCTGCTTTGCAAGTTAGGGATTTTTAATTACACTAGAGGCATATAGCTCTGATGTTCAGGCACCAAGTACTTTTTTTTTGTCTTTGAAAACTTCATCAAATGACTTACTTGATGGGGCTGTGTGATGGCTAATTTTCATGCCACTTTGGACTAGATAACATCCAAGCTGATAAAACACTTCAATTATCACTGTTATCACTGTCAAAATAATGAAAATAAAGAGTAGTATAGACATTGAAAATTTTTTCTTGCACAAAAGCAGTATAAGACTAACTGTACTTTTCCTGAGAGCGATATTTTTCTCAACAACGTCTTTTAGACATCTCTCATTTCTGAAGTGCAGCAAAATTGAGAATTCTCTGGCACTGACATTCAATACGCCGATAAATAAAGGGGGGAAAGGCAATTCTCTTGGAAGAATTTCTTTTTATAAGCAGCTGCCTGGAAGGAGAATTCTCTTGTTTAGGGGCTTTGAAATTTCAGAACTGACACCAACAAACACTGACCTATTTTATTCAATTCAAGGTGAAATAGTTGAGAAATAACCACTTAACTCAAAAGGTGATCATAATGACACAATGCTCAAAACGACAGTTTGGTCATCCATGATTATTTCTATCCATTTAGTCTCAATAATTTGTAATCTTGTACAAAATTGGTGTGTTTTGCCACTTCAATATACCTGAGCATTTTTCATCCTTTTTGTCTAAGTTGAGGAGGAAATTTTGTGAAACATAAGTGTTTCAAAACTTTCTACTAGATATTTAGCATCTTAGTTCAATTTTATACAACTAAACACCTCATTGAAGTGTTGCAGACTGAGCAAGATTTCTTCAACAGTTTTGGTCCTGAAAGACAAAACCAGTTTACATCATAGCAATATAAGTATACTGAGGGTTAGAGTTACATTTAAATGTTTAGTGGATATCTTAATTCTATGGAATTTTTCTATAAATGGAGAGAAAATAATAAAAGCATAATTAGAGTAGCAATGTTCCTGAAAATATACTTTTCAAAATAAAATTTCTTGAGAAAATGCAAAATATTCTAGATCCTCATCCATTCTTATAAAATTTCTTAATTATCCATTTTTATGAAAATTAATATTTGAACTATTTAAAAAACAATCAACTGGTTCATTTTTTTGTTTGTTTATTTTCAAACAATTCACCCAGAAACAGGACATATTTTACAATGCATGAAAACAAATGAAGTAAAGAAAAAGAATGAACTGAATCTAAATAGAAAAATACAAGGAAAAGAAAGACTAAACCCAAGCTGTTTTAAAGCCATCTCTAAAATTCAAACAACCATAGCACACTAACCAGCATTAATTCAGATCAAGAAGTGCTTCTGATTGAGAAAGTCATTTTGGATCAACATTCAGAAAATCACATCTAGTTCATTAAATTCACTAGTTAATCACACAACCCTCACTGATATAGAGCCAATATAAAATGGAGCATGACCCACTAAATACATCCCAGAAGTAGGACACACTAAGAGGATGGGGCACCGAGTTAGAGGATGCATTGGATTTTTACTAGGTGCCAATTTTTGAATAACCAATTATCTTTCCACTGTCCTAAAACACACACTAGTTAAAAATTCTTTCCTTCAGGGGCCGGAGTAATAGCACAGCAGGTAGGGCACTTGCCTTGCATGTGACCAACCTGGGTTTGATCCCCGGCATTCCGTATGGTCCCCAGGCAATGCCAGGGGAAATTCTTGAGTGAGGAGCCAGGAGCAACCCCTCAGCATGGCCAGGTAGTGACCCAAAAGGCAAAAATAAATAAATAAACAGACAGACAGACAGGCAGATAGACGTATAGACTGATAGAGAGATAGATAGATGGATGATAGACAGACAGTCAGACAGACAGATAGACGAATGGGCGGATGGATGGATGGACAGACAGTCAGACAGACAGACAGATAGACAGACAGACATATAGACAGACAGATGGACAGGACGGACAGACGGACAGACGGACAGGTAGACAGACAGATAGTCAGATAGACAGACAGACTGACAGATAGACAGACAGACAGATAGACAGATGGGCAGACAGACGGACAGACAGACAGACGGACAGACAGACAGACAGACAGACAGACAGACAGACAGACAGACAGACAGACAGACAGACAGACAGACAGATAGATAGATAGATAGATAGATAGATAGATAGATAGATAGATAGATAGATAGATGAATTATTTCCTTCAGAGTCTAGTTTCTATTAACTTCAGGACATTTTTAATTTATTTAGTAGACAAAAAGTCTAGAGACAAAATATCTTACAAAGGAACAAAAAACAGTTGAAGGATTTCTATCACATACACAAGTCTGTGTATTTTCTATCACATACACACATACACAAGTGTGAGGTCTAGCTTTATTGCTTTAATAAAAAATAAACAGACATGCTATTAGATTAAGTTTCCATTTTTAAAACTTTTTAAATTTTAAAAGATGTATTCGCATGCATGCATAATGAGAGCAGAAGATAAAATACAAAATGTATTATTCAAATAAATTATTTTATTCATTATTCAAATAGAACATAATGATTTTATCAAGACTTACAAATCTCTATGTAATCATAAGAGACTTTTCCCCAGAAAATAGTATTGTATAATTGATTATATTATGTCATTTCTATGCTTTTCTCTAAAATATCTTTCTCAAAGAAAACACTATCTCTAACTAGATGAACTACTGACCTGTTTCATAACAAAAATGCACACATATGTGCATTTAAATTTTGCTTTTATTATTTTTTTTCCTTTCTGTCTATGTGAATAATCAAATATAACAGCACCTGTTAAGAAATTTAAGTGAGAGGGATTGAAACAGCAAACAAAATTTGCAGAACATTAATCTAGCATGTAAAATAACTTCCCTATTCACAGTTAATCATTACCTTTCATTACCTAAATAGGTTAGGTCTAAAATAGGTTAATCATTACCTATTTTAGAAGTGTGTGACCTTTCATTATAAATAAAAAAAAATCTCATGAAGAAAAAAATATAGTCAAAGTTTAGTAATTTGATGTGTTCCTCAAAGTTAAAAGACCCTAACTAGTTTATTTTTGTAGTACTCCACAACTTTCAATTATATTTCAAAGGATTGATTTTTTTTTCAGATTTGGAGTTATTATTTTGTGAAATGTAGTTAACGTTTCCATATTTGTGACCACATACATATATGAGTATGTGTGTCTTTGTGTGTGTGTGCATTACTCCTATATTAAAATAACAGTTCCTGGAATACAATAAGACTAAATAATTCACTTGTGAAAGCAAATCTTAAAATTCATGATGTTATAACACTTTATTACCTTCTCTCAATGTTAAAGCTAAGTTCTTTAAAGATGATGATTATAATTAAACTTAAAAAAGTCTACATAACCTGAGTCCATGCAGACTAAGTAAATACACCCAATGCTTAAAAGATGCTACCCTTAGACAGCAAGCATGGGATATCCAAATGAATAATTATATACTTAAAATTAGCTAAGGAAATAGAATTAAAGCTACAATCCAAAAACACAGGAGTTCTCCTGTGGAACGGAATTTCAGTGATATAAAAATTAATGAGATTTTCAAAGACTCTCCTGTCATCTTTAGATATACCTTAATAACATGGAAATATTAAGCTGTGACAAACGTTAGGGTACAATTAGGAAACATTTTCATTTAAAAGGGGTACTAAAAGTAAAGAGAAATATTAGCAGTACTCTAATGTTATGCTGAATACATTTCATTTATATGACACAAATTTGTTTGTACCTATTACAATGACATGTATTACATTGTGTGGTTTATGCATTTATAATTATCAATACAAATTTACCAAGTATGAACAGAAAATTAGTTATGAGATGAAGAATAATAAAACCTAGAAGGAAACTTTCATGTATAAAAGTTTCCTATACAATAAAAATTCACTGTGAGTTTTTAGGTTTGTTTTTTTTTGTGGGGTTTGTTTATTTTAGTCATAACAGATATTATTTTACTTTATTATTGCTATGAACATGAATAAAAATAGGAAAACTTTATTTATGTTTTATAAAATAATAAATATTACTGTTGATTTTTGCATCTTGCTTTCTTAAAAATCACAAAGCTGAAGAAACTCTGTATCATGTTTTGAGCACCTTAAGAGTTATTCTTTTTTAATTAATTTTATTGTACCACTGTGATATATATAATTACAAAGATGTTCATGATTGGGTTTCAGTCATTCAGTTTTCCAGTACCCAGTCCTCCAACAGTGCACACTCCCACCACACCAAAGTCTTCAGACTCCCTTCCCCCTTCCCAGAGCCAGACTCTACAGCAGGCACTTTTCCTCTTCATCTCTATCTCTGCCTTTCTCTCTATTCTCTTCTCAAGATTAGTCTTATTTAGAAACAGATGGTAATTTTATTGAACACCAAGGATGAAACCTATGTCCTAAAATCTGATATAGATAGAGAATTGACTAAAGCAATTTTGTCATAAACTATTAAAATGTATTTTTTAAAATCCTGTCACTATCACTATCACTATCTTCCCGTTCATCATCTATTTGCTAAAAGCGGGCACCAGTAATATCTCCATATGTTCTGTCTCATGCTAGTAGAACCCAAAGGCATCCACTTGCTCCAGGAACATAAAGAGCCTGAAACCATTATATTAGTTCATGGGAATGACCTAATATAAATGTTACTGGTACTTGGCATATCAAATATGACACGAGCAGCTTGCCAGGCTTGCTGTGCGGGTGGCATACTCTTGTAGTCACCTCTAAATAAAGCATTTATTGATGAACCATGTGGCCGCTAGTGCGCGCCAGCCGGGCTGTGATAGTCTGGTCTGCTGGGTGGGGTTGTGACGAGAGGGAAGTCCAGAAGTGGAAAATGGTGCCACCCATGGAGTAGGGGGTCGTCTGGCTTGTTGTGAGACTCTGCTGGGGTGGCAGGCCAGGGCTAGAACCCTCCATGCCTCCCGGGCGCCTCATAAGTGGCTGGGCAGGGGAGAGCAAGTAGTAGCTCTGCCCCATGTCTGAGAGTCTCTGGTTCAGCATACCTGGGCCGGATTGAAAAAAAAAACTGCTGCAGGGTGGGTGTCGATGATCCAGGCTGTGATAGTCTGGTCTGCTGGGTGGAGTTGTGACGAGAGGGAAGTCCGGATGTGGAAAACGGCGGCCCCCATGGAGTAGGGGGGGGGTCGTCTGGCTTGTTGTGAGGCTCTGCTAGGGTGGCAGGCCAGGGCTAGAACCCGCCATGCCTCCCGGGTGCCTCATGAGTGGCTGGGCACAGGGAGAGAAAGTAGCAGCTCTGCCCCATGTCTGAGAGTTTCTGGTTCAGCATACCTGGGCTGGATTTGAAAATAAAAATCCTGTAGTTGAATCAAATAAATATAAACTGTGTGCATAAGTGTTATAAAGCAAGCTTTATAACTTAAACTTAGTCCTATTTTATTTTATGTTATTTTACTTGTTTGCTTTAGGGCCACACCCAGCTGTATTCAGGGCTTACTCTTGGCTCTGCCCTCAGGGATCACTCCTGGTATGCTGGGGACCTAGTGCAGTGCTGGGAAGAGAACCCGCATCATCTGTGTGCAAGGCAATCACCAGTGTATTTTCTGTCCAGCCCTGGTCCATAAATTTTATTTAAAAGAAAATGTAATATTTTGAATTGCTAATTTACATTTAATCATGATTCTCAGATATTTCTCATAGTTGCCAATTGCTGGCACACATATTCTCAAGTTTAAAACTATGTCATGGTTTGGCATTTGTCCTAAGACTCTGGTATGTGTATTGTCTTAATCTCCAAAAATATTTGTGATGAACTTTCATTCAGGGAATTCTGCACAAAATTTACTTCAAATAAAACAGATGTTTTTTTAAACGTACATTTGGCAATTTTTTCAATTCTGTTAAACCATATCTACATTTGCATAAAACAGAAGAACATGCATGATGCAGTACAACACATGTTTCATACTCTCTTCTATCATCACTTGATGACTTGACATCCTATTATTCATCAATTTGCTCGAGCAGACACCAGTAAAATTTCCATTCGACCCTATCACGTGCCAGTATAGTCCAATGGAATCTGGTTGCTTCAGGAATACAAAGAGCCTCAAACTGTTCCTTTAGGGTCTTGACGAAGAAGTCTGACCATCTTATAGGTGGGCGGCCATGTAATCTTTTGACATCCCATGGGATCCAGTCGATAATGGCTCTAGTCCAGCGGTCGTCTCCAAATCGTATTACATGTCCAGCGCAACTGATTTTTGATGCCTTGGCAAACGAGACAGAGTCCCTAACTCTGGAACAGCGACGGAGGTCAAAGCTTCGATTCCTTCTTTCACTTGAGTGAGACGTGATATTCCAAGCATAGCTCTTTTGATTCCTCTTTGGGAGACCCGAATGGCATTCTCATCCTACTTTCGTAGGGCTCAGGTCTCTGAGGCATATGTTAATGCAGAAAGAATGGTAGAGTTGAAGAAATGTGCCCGGAGTCAGAGGTTCTTTGTCTTTTTCACTATTTCTTTGATGTTTTTGAAGGCATTCCATGACGCTCTCTTCCTTCTGCACAGCTCAGGTTTTGGTCATTCATCATGTTGAGATCTCCTAGGTACACAAACTGCTGCATTAAGAGATATTTGTTCCATTGAGAATGAATGGGGCCTCTGGAACTAGTTCGGTTTCATGAACATAGTTTTGTTGAGATTCAGCTATAGACCTATCTTTCCACATTCTCATCTAAGTCAGACTGCATTTGTGCCACTTGACTAATGTTTGGTGTTTTTAGAATGATGTCATCAGGGCCTGGAGTGATAGCCCAGTGGCTAGGCGTTTGCCTTGCACGCTGCCAGCCCATGCCAGCCAGGGTTCGATCCCCAGCATCCCATATGGTCCCCGGAGCACCACCAGGAGTAATTCCTGAGTGCAGAGCCAGGAGTAATCCCTGAGCATTGCCAGGTGTGACCCAAAAAGCAAAAAAAAAAATGATGTCATCAGTGAAGCGGAGGTGGTGTAGTTGTCGACTGTCTATCTTCACTCCCACTCCTTCCCATTCTAATTGTCGCATGATGTTTAAGAAGAGAACTCACAGAACGACCACCAACTGGGAACTCTTTGGCACCACTGCAGCAAGATGGGAAGATACCATCATTGATGACCTCAATGAAGAATACAACTGACTGGTTCAGCACCTCCATGATTATGCGAAGAATGCCAAGAGAAAAAGCCACAAAAAGGACACCTGTCTTCAAAAAGCTCTTGAACGCATTCACCAACGTGGCAAGGTGCGAGCCTCATGCAACCAATTTCTAACATCCAAGCTTGCAAAGCAGTTCAGAGAAGCAATAAAAGAAGACCTCAAAGAGAGAAGTGGAGAAATACTGGAAGATGCAGCAGAAGCCAAGAAAAGCATTTGCAACGCCCGCCTGTCCTTCGCCAGCTATAAGACCAAGATGACTGCCCTCCAACGTCTGATGGATCTGTCACATCTTCCAGAAAGGCATTGAATAGATTATTTATGAATTCTACTCAGATCTCTTTTATAGACAAGTCCACCTGCCACATACCAAATTCCACAGGATGGATATGCCGCTTCCCAACGTTCTCCCTTCTGAAATCTGACATGCCATTTCATCGGTAAAGAAGGGAACAGCACCAGGCCCAGACAAAGTCAGACCCAAACACCTGAAGAATCTGTCTTCAGTACACATCAATACACTGGCTTGGCTCTTCACACGCTAACTGTCTGAATGCAAAGTACTCTCCCAATGGAAAACCAGCAGGACAGTTCTACTGTTCAAAAAGGGAGACATCCATGACATTGGCAACTATCGCCCCATCTGCCAGTTGTCTGTCATCTACAAGCTGTTCATTCAATCATCCTTAACAGGAATGGCATAATATTCAATGAAGGACAACCATGCAAGCAACCTGGCTTCTGAAAAGGATTCAGCACAATAGACCATATCCACATGGTAACCAAGCTCATTGAAGTTTATAGCGAGTTCAAGATGCCACTCTATCTCACGTTCATTGATTTAAAGAAAGCCTTTGATTCTGTGGAGACTGAAGCGCCCATCAAAGTCCTACCCAAAATGGCGTCAAACCCAATAAATCAAGATCCTTCGTGAGCTCTATTACGGATTCACCACCAGGATCTCACCATTCTACAAAGAAGTGATCATCGATGTCAAAAGAGGGGTTTGGAAGGGTGATACCATTTCACCAAAACACTTCAGTGCCACCTCGAGAACTCTCTTCTATACAGTCCATAAAAGGGAATATAGGCTAAGGACTAAGTATGTGGAAAACATTTGCTTCTATTGACTTCTATGCACAGGACATAATGCTTCTCCCCTTGTCTTTTAACACACAGATAAAACCTACATTCTGTTTTCTAATTTACGTACTTTCCTATGCATCCACTGGGAGTTTAAAATACCACACATGACTAGTTTAAGTAATATAGGATAGCCAAAATGTTAAAGCTAGAGTTGAATCGTCATGGTTTGTTATATACACACTGTACATATAATTTTTAAAAGTTTTGGGCCACACTCAGTGATGCTCAGGTCTTCCTCCTAGTTCTGTCTTTTAACACACAGATAAAACCTACATTCTGTTTTCTAATTTACGCACTTTCCTATGCATCCACTGGGAGTTTAAAATACCACACATGACTAGTTTAAGTAATATAGGATAGCCAAAAATGTTAAAGCTAGAGTTGAATCGTCATGGTTTGTTATATACACACTGTACATATAATTTTTAAAAGTTTTGGGCCACACTCAGTGATGCTCAGGTCTTCCTCCTAGTTCTGTACTCTAGAATTACTCCTGGTGGTGCTCAGGGGACCATATGGAGTACCAGGTATTTAACCTACGTAGGCAATGTGCAAAGTACATACCCTACTTGTTTTATTGCTTCAGTTCCTGCACATATCATTCTTTCAAGAAAAATGTTTGCTTTGGAGATTAATCAGAATAATATTCCTTTTAATGAGAATTATGTTCCTTTTAATTACATGATTAAAATTTCTCCCTAGTCACCTTTTCTGGGGCATTTCCTTTCATTTCTGTATGCATCACCACCTGTTTCTACTCTTTTAAGTTCCAGAGGTCGGGGTACAGACTTCACCCAAGACTGTGGCAAACTTACAGGGAATAGCTTTGCAAGTCTTCATACTCACAATATCCACTGCACTGCCAGACTTTCCTAAATACTTCATAATAAAATACAAAAATGTAACTAAACATCCTCAAAAGATGTCCTTGTCATTGTAGTTAATACAAATAACAGACAAAACATGAGTATTTAATAGTTTAATGCATATTTTTAAATAGTGAGTAACATATCAATGTGAGAAAAATATCATTGATAAATTGATAGTCATTATACTATAGTTTCTTTATTAAAACTGGTACCTGGCTTGATATAGTTAATTGTATTTTTTAAAACCTGCAACTAGTGGATGAGTACCATAACAATATTGGCAAAGGGTGTTTGGGTGGTGGTAAAGGTGTTGCAACTTTAAAAATCAACATAATATTGAACTATAGAAACCATGCTATTTAAACCATAATAAAATAAATTTTACAAAGCATGATTACAAAATAACATCAAATTTTAGAAGTAGTCCTTCTAAATTTAAATACGGTGAAATTATACATATTTTATATATAATACACACATAATGGTCACATAGCTCATAAAGTGTGGCAAAAGAAAGAACAACTTCACTCAGAGAATTCAAACTCCAGTAGTTATAGGTAAA
Organism: Cryptotis parvus; assembly: GCA_021461705.1. Lineage (NCBI taxonomy): Eukaryota > Metazoa > Chordata > Mammalia > Eulipotyphla > Soricidae > Cryptotis > Cryptotis parvus. The sequence continues at coordinate 166,124 of JAJIBD010026293.1, forward strand.
AAGTGAAATAACTCTCAAGACAAAATGATGTAAAAATAAACAAAAAACAACTATATCTAATAAAGGGCTAGTATTCAAGATAGTGAAGGAATTCACAGAACTTAATGGGACCACGAAATTGTCCAAAATATGTGAGAAGAAATGAACAGTTATTTCCCCAAAGATATACACAGATGACAAGCAGACACATAAAATGGTAATTATCATTTACTATCAGGGAAATGAAGATAATAACCTCGTAGCTGGGAGAAGTCAAAAAAAAAACAACAAAATTTGGTTAATGCTTGAAGAATAAGGAAACACACAGTTTTTCTGGAAAAATGTGAAAGAAATAAAGAACCTGCCATGGAGGCGAGCTGGGAGAGGGGTGAGGGAACTGGGGACATTGGTGGTGGCAGATGAGCACTGGTGGAGGGATGGGTGCTTGAACACTGTATGACCAAAACCCAAACATGACATCTTTGTAATTGTATATCACATGGTGATATAATAAAATACTTATAAAAAATAAAAATACAAACTAAAAAAATTGGATGCACCATCTGACCCAGCAGACTATTTCCTATGTGACTAACCAAAGAACACAAACTCACTACTAATTTGAAAAGATAAGCACGTAAGATCAGCACATATCTAAGTTTACTTGTTGCTGAACTGTTTACAATGCCAAGAACCAGAGGTGATTCTGATAGACAAAATGCGTGGATAAAGAGGCTGCAGTATATAGACATAATGAATTATTTCTCAGGTAAAAGTAAAAGGGACAAGAGGAACATTAGTGGATGCATGTGGTTGATTGAGTTTGATACCTGGAAGCACAAATTTCTCTTAAACACCTACCAGGCACGGATCTGAAGTGTCTGATGGTAATTCTGGTGGATCCTAGCACCACATGCGTGAGCACTACTAATCCCACAGGCCTGTATTGAGCCACTGGCCCAGTTAGCCGAGAGACATTCTGAGTCATATATGCATGGCATGCTATACCAGCTCCCCAAAACAAAAAAAATTAGACCTGGATTTCTGCAATGCAGTGGAACTAGACAGTGTAAATAAGTGATAGAGGTGATCAAGGAAAAGAAAAATACCTTATGTCCTTATGCTAGTGTGACAGAGAAACAAAGCAACAGAAACAAGATAACCAAATGGAAATAAACTATGAACTCAGACTACTGAGAATCCAGGAAGGAGAAGACTGAGCATACTGGAGGAATATTGGTATTTTGTTAGCCCTTGTGGCTTGGTAACTAATTTTGAAGAAGTATGAAATCATGCTCTTAAAACACACAAGAGTTCCTAAGAATTAACAGTATACCATTTTTCTTAAAAGGAAACCTTCATGTTAAAAAAATGAAAAGAACTTCACTGCCACTAACCAGTCAAAATGTGAGTTTCCACATGCATCAGTGTGAATGACACGAGTCTAAAATTTTCACTTTACTCTCCTGGTCATTTGCCACATCAATGAACCTAGAGGGGCTCATGCATAGTGAAGTCAGACAGAGAAGACAAACAACATGTGATTTCTCTCCCAGCTGTTACACAGAAAGAGCCAACACACACATGTCTTAAATACAAATAACTTTTTTAAAATGTAAGCTGATATGTCATTAGTAGAAAGAAAAGTCAGAGGAAGAGGGGTCAACCAATCAGGTAGAAAAGGTCAAATGCATGGTGAAGGACAGAAATGGATTTTCCGTCCTGATCTTTATGTATAAATAGACACTGATTTTTGGTGATGTCTGTTAGAAACCAGTAAAATATTATAAAGGAATGATACTTCCAATGCTCATTTTCTGTTCTTTGAATAGAAACTGTATGGCTTTCCCGTCAAATAGTGTATGGTTTCAGATCAAAAGAAAAGACAGTGCTTCTAGGTCTTCATGTTTCTAGCTCGCTGCTGAGACAACTATGCTACGGCCTTTTCAAAGCTTCCACCCAAGCTAGAAGATGCACACACCAATTTTCTCTGTACTTCCACAGCAAAAGGTGTCCATGAAATGATTTTCAGATACAGTAGTAATTTTATTGCTGACAGAATTTGTCATATTTATACACGAATTCTTTTTATAATGGTGTCACATAAATTACTTCTTACACGATAAAATTGTAATCAAAATAGTCAATAGCTATGTCTAGAAAAGTGTAGTGACAATTTCCAGTTCATATCACTGGTTTCCAATTAGATATAAAATTAGCTTCACTAAACATTCTTTAAAAAAACATTTATATTTTTTGATTCCTCTCCATTCATTTTTTTAGTTTCATTTTTTAGGAATTAAAAAGTTTAACAATGACAACTTTCCCTTAAAGTTACTAAAACTTTTTAATTTAAATTTCAACTAATCTTAATTGCTTTTCTGAAGTTTCTCCATACCCCAACAGATTTCAAAGTATGAATATGCATGTATTCTCTGGGCCTTATCTTATGCTGTATATTCACTGTATCACTGTCTTCCTGTAGATCATCGATTTGCATGAGTGGGCACCAGTAACATTTCAATACATCCTGTCACATGTGAGATAGCCCAAGGGCATCTGCCCACTCCAGGAACATAAAGAGCCTCAAAATATTCCACTAAGTCATGGCAATGAGGTCTATAATTGTTACTGGTATTTGGTATGTCTAATATATTTACAGCTATAATACATATCTGGTAATATTTAGCTTGCGGGCAGAGCTAAATATTTCCAGACATGTATTTATAGCTGTAAATATATTAGACATGTATTTATATATAGACATATATTTATTGTTTGACATTATATTATACTTGTCTACACTGTATATTAGAATGAAAATTCTCTTGATCACCCAATGTCTAGTTTAACCATCCTTCTCTGAATTTCTTCAGAACACATTTTACATACAACTAATTTGACACTTATGATTTACTGCCTGTAAAACTGACTTGCTTTATAAGCACATATGATTTATTTATTTTATTTATTTACTTTTGTTTTTTGATATTTTACTATACCTCTGTGAGATATACAATTACAAAGATGTTCATGTTTAGATTTCGTTCATACAGTGTTCCAGCACCCATTCCTCCACCAGTGCCCATTTCCCACTACTAATATCCCAAATTACTCCCCTCTCCAGTAGCCTGTCTCTATGGCAGGTTCTTTATCTCTTTTCTCTTTCTTTTTCTCTCTCCCTCTCTCTTCATTATCTTACACATTGTATATTACAATACATACATTTAGAGTGTATGTCTTGTGTATCATGTGTATCTTTTTGCTTGTATTCAATGCTCAGTACTAGGCTGGTATTATCACTTTCGACAATTATTAGCACACTGTTCCCTTCTCTGTCTTACCTAACCTCAACTCCCACCCATTTGTGGTAGATTTCACTTTTGACAAGACCTCCTGATGCATATTTTGCCTAACCTTGGATATTGGTGTCATAATATGTATATATATACATTTTCCTTTAGAGAATTGAGGGATTAACTATGCACAATATAAAAGTGAACTCCAGGGGCTGGAGTGGTAGCACAGCGTGTAGGGTGTTTACTTTACATGCTGCCTACCAGGGTTCAATCTCCCACATCACATGTGGTCCCCTGAACACCGCCTGAGAAGACCTGAGGGTAGAGCCAGGAGTGACTCCTGTGCATCGCCTGGTGTGACAAAAAAAAGACAAAGAAAAAACAACAACTCCAAGCACAGAGCCTGAATAGCTCCTGAACTGAGTTCCTTTGGTGTGTTCCCAAAATTTAAACAGAGAATATATGAGGGTGAAATAGGTAAGGGTGCTGCCTTGCACAAAGACCTGAGTTTAATTCCTGGCACTATACATGGCCCACGCAATCCTGCCAGGAATGATCACTGAGCACAGAGCCAGGAGTATGCCTTGAGCATCACCAGGTATGACCCCTACACCATGAATTTGTTAATATTATTATTATTATTATTATTATTATTATACCACCTACACGGCAGAGCCTGGCAAGCTACCCGTGTTTTATTTGATATGCCCAAAACCAGTAACAATTATAGATCCCATTCCCATGACCTGAAGGAATGTTTTGAGGCTCTTCCTGTTACTGGATCAAGCAGATGCCCTGGCGTATACTTGTTTGCAACAGGATGTATGGAGATGTTACTGGTGCCCGCTCAAGCAAATCAATGAACAACCAGAAGACAAGTGATACAAGTGATACAAGTAATTATTATCTTTGGTTTTGGGTCATACCTGGCGCTGCTCAGGGGTTATTCCTGACCTTTTTTTTGCTCTTTGGGTCACACCCGGTGATGCTCAGGAGTTACTCCTGGCTCTGCACTCAGGAATTACTCCTGGCGGTGCTCAGGGGATCATATGGGATGCTGGGGATCAAACCTGGGTCGGCCGCTGTGCTATTGCTTCGCCCCTGTTAATATTTTAAATATCTAATTTTTAAATATTATATATACATTTTTGGGTCACACCTGGCAATGCTCAGGGATTTCTCCTGGCTCTGCACTCAGGAATTACTCCTGGTGGTACTCGGGGAACATATGGGATGCCGGGATCGAACCCGGCCAGCAATGGCTGGCCACGTGCAAGGCAAACGCCCTACCTGCTGGGCTATCGCGCTGGCCCGGGCAAATGCCTACCCCCCAGGCTATTGCATCATGGCCCACCACCCCAGCAGAGCCTCTCAACAAGCCAGATGATCCCCCACTCCATGAGGGCCACCATTTTCCACATCCGGACTTCCCCTCGTCAGAACTCCACCCAGCAGACGAGCCTATCAGAGCCTGGACCACTGACACCCACCCGCAGCAGTTTTTTTCAATTCTGCCCAGGTATGCTGATCCAGAGACTCACAGAGGTGGGGGCAGAGCTGCTACTTGCTCTCCCTGTGCCCAGAAACTCACCAGGAGCCCAGGGAGGGATGATGGGTTCTAGCCCTGGCCAGCCACCCCAGCAGAGCCTCACAACAAACTAGATGAACCCCCCAATCCATGAGGACCGCCATCTTCCACATCTGGACTTCCCCTTGTCAGAACTCCATCCAGCAGACGAGCCTATCACAGCCTGGCTCGTGCCGCCACTTGCTGCCATGCGGTTCATCAATAAATGCTGTATTTAGAGGTGACTACTACAGTATGCCACCCGCAGGGCAAGCCTGGCAAGCTGCCCGTGTTGTATTTGATATACCAAATACCAGTAACAATTATATTTGTTCATTACCATGACCTAATATAATGGTTTGAGACTCTTTATGTTCCTGGAGCAAGCAGACGCCCTTGGACTCTACTAGCATGAGACAGGACATATAGAGATATTACTGGTGCCCTCAAGCAAATAGATGGTGAATGGAAAGTTAGTAATAGTGATAGTGTTTTATATATATATATATATATATATATATATATATATATACAAAATTTAATTACCCTCATGGCAGAGCCTGGAAAGCTACCAGTGTCGTATTTGATATGCCAAATACCAGTTAAAATTATAGACATCATTCCCATGACCTGATGGAATGGTTTGAGGCTCTTTTATGTTCCTAGAGCAAGCAGATGCCCTTGGGCTCTACTAGCATGAGACAGGACATATGGAGATGTTACTGGTGCCCACTCGAGCAAATCGATGATCTATGGGAAGACAGTGATACAGTGATACAGTGATATATACATATATATGTTATGCAAATAAGTGCAGTCAAATAAATGCAGTCATTCCATATCTGACTTTTTTCTTCTGAGTCATTTCACTCAACATGACCCTCTCCATGTCCATCCATTTAGGGGCAAATTTCATAACTTCATTTTCTTAACAGCTGCATAGTATTCCATTGTGTAGATGTACCAAAGTTTCTTTATCCAGTCATCAGTTCTCAGGGACTCAGGTTGTTTCCAGATTCTGGCTATTATGAATAGTGCTGCTATGAAAATAAAAGTGCAGATGGTGTTTCCGTTGTGTGTTTTTGGCTTCCCAGGGTATATTCCCAGGACTAGTATGGCTGGGTAAGATGGTAGCTCAATTTCTAGTCTTTGGAGGAATATTGTTTTCCAAAAAGGCTGTACCAGTAGACATTCCATTCAACAATGGATGAGGGTCCCCTTTTCCCGGCGTTGACACCCAGCACTTGTTGTTCTTGTTCTTTTAGATATGCGCCAGTCTCTGTGGCATGAGATGATATTGTTTTGATTTGCATCTCTCTGATGATTAGTGATGATGATCATTTTTTCATATGCCTTTTGGCTATTCGAATTTCTTCCTTATCAAAGTTACTGTTCATTTCTTCTCCCCTTTTTTTTGATGTGGTTGGCTGGCTGTTTTTTTCTTGTAAAATTCTACCAGTGCCTGATATAGCCTGGATATTAATCCCTTATCATATGGGTATTTCATGAATATTCTTTTCATTCTGTGGACTGTATTTTTTATCTTGGTCACTGTTTATTTTGAGGTGCAGAAGCTTTATAGTTTCATGTAGTCCCATATGTTTATCTTTGCTCCCAGTTGTTCTCTTAGTGGTGTTTCCTTTTCAAGATGCCTTTAGCTTCAATGTCATGGAGGGTTTTTACTATATTTTCTTCGACATACTTTATGGAGTCAGGTGTAATATTGAGATCTTTAATCCATTTAGATCTTATTTTTGTGCATGGTGTTAGACAGAGGTCCAAATTCAGTTTTTTACATGTAGCTGCCCAGTTTTTCGAGCACCACTTGTTGAAGAGGCTTTTTGTGCTCCATTTCATACTTTTTGCTCCTTTATCAAAGATTAAATGATTTGAATGTGGCCAAAAGGCATATGAAAAATGATCCTTTATCAATTATTAAATGTATTTGAGGATGGGTGTCAGAATACTTAACTCTATTCCATAGGTCTACAGGTTTGTTTTTATTCCAATCCCATGCTGTATTAATTACTACTGCTTTGTAGTACAGTTTGCAGTTGGGAAAAGTGATGCCTCTATCTTCTTTTCCCAAATATTGCTTTAGCTATACTTGGAAGTTCATTATTCCATACAAACTTCAGGAGTATTTGGTTAATTTCTTTAAAGAATGTCATGGGTATCCTTTTATGGACTGCATTGAATCTATACAAAGCTGCTCTATGCAGTACTGCCATTTTGACAAAGTTGATGCTCCAAATTCATAAGCAGGGAATGTGTTTCCATCTCCTTGTGTCCACTTTTATTTCTTAAAGTAATGGTTTTAGTTCTCTTTTACAGAACCTCTATGTTCTTTGTCAAACTCTTTCCTAGGTATTTGATTTTTTGTGGCAACACTATGAATGGAATCATTTACTTAATATCAATCTCTTCTCTTTATTTATTTGAATATAGGAAAGCCACTGACATTTGGGTATTGATTTTGTACCCTGCCACACTACTATAGTTATCTACTGTTTCTAGGAGCTTTTTGGTAGAGAGTTTAGGGTTCTCTAGGTATAATATCTTGTCATCTTCAAATAGTGATAGCTTGACTTCTTCTTTGCCTCTGTGGATGCACTTACTGTCCTTTTCTCCTCTGATTGCTATGGCAAGTATTTCCAGTACTATATTGCATAGAAGTGCTGAGGGTGGGCAACCTTTTCTTGTCCCTGATTGTTGCAGGACTCCTAAGGGCCGCTGCATCTGCTCTGGATTGCCTCCCCCCAAATCACTCCGTAGATAAGGGGGTAGTCTAAATGTGGCAGTTTATCCGACCATGTATGCTGTACTAGCTGGTATAAATATTCTCCCATGCTATCACAATCATCGTGGGACTAGCTAGATCTTACCAGCATATTAGCCTGGCCACGTAAGGACACCTAAGTAATTAGACCAGAGAGAAATGCTGTTTGCTTCCAAACAAACAAGCATGGCTCCCTGATAAAATATAAAACTACAATGAAGTAGAGGAGACTTGTGAAGGCTTGGAGAAATATTTAACTGGCATTGGTGTTGATCTTTGGTACAGTGACATGCCATCTCAGAAACCCCTTCTCTACATTTCAAAGGCATTCCGGCTCAAAACATTAGCACAGTAAAGGCCCTAGGTGAGATGCAGGGAGGGACTACCTAAGGGCATTGGACCCTCCCTGCTTTCCCATAACAATGGGAGGAAGGTCTGAGTTGCGGGGGTATAAACTAGCCGGTTCCCACTCCCCCCGGGCTTCTTCTTCCCGGTGGGATCTCGCCTTGTGAGCGTTTTTTCCCCTTGGAAGCTTTTAAACGTGGTGGTCGCCATCTTGGCCTACACGCGGCTGGGGTTCTAGCCTGGAATCCTAAGCATCGGGTTTTTCCTTTTGCTGATTTGTATGCCTGAACCTGTGATAAGTAAAGCCTTCTAAAACCGCATTGGATTCCTGAGTGTCCATCCATTCCTCGCCGGCTCGGAGGTAGAAGGGAACTCGCTTCCCGGCACTGTCGGGACCCGGCGGAGCGCCCGACACCTGATCTTAGGGGAAGGCTTTCAGTTTTTCTCCATTGAGAATGATACCCGCTGTGGGCTTTTGGTAGATGGCTTTGACTATATTGAGGAAGGTTCCTTCAATTCCCATATATGAAAGGTTTCTATCATGAATGGGTATTTTATCAGGTCAAATGCTTTCACTGTATCTATTGAAGGATCATATAATTTTTTATTTTTTCTGTTATTGATATGATGTAATATGTTGATTGATTTGAGAATGGTGAACAGTCCTTGCATTCCCGGGATGAATCCTACTTTTCATGATGTATAATCTTTTTATAAGTCTTCGGATTCTGTTTGCTAGCATTTTGTTGAAGATTTTAACATCTGTGTTCATCAGAGACAGTGGTCTGTAGTTTTCTTTTGTGTGTGTGTGTGTTGTCTCTACATGCTTTGGGTATCAGGGTAATATGTGTCTCATAGAAGCTGTTTGGGGAGTGTTTCTGTTTTTTCAATTTCCTGGAAGAGTTTGAAAGATTATGCAGCATGTCCTCCTTAAAGATTTAAAGAATTCACTAGTGAATCCATCCGAACCTGGGCTATTGTGTTTGGGCAGACTTTTTAATTACTGTTTCAATTTCCTCGACGGTGATAGTCTTATTGTAGGTCTTCTTGTTTCAGCTGTGGGAGGTTATAGGGCTTCAAGAATTTATCCATTTCTTCCAGTTTTCAAATTAGATTACTTTGAAAAACTGTATGTTTTGTGCCATACAGTTTTTCAAAGTAATCTCTAATTATCTTTTGGATTTCTGTGGTTTCTGTTGTGATGTTCACCTTTCCATTACTGATTCTGTTTATCTGGGTTCTCTCTTTCCCTGTCCTTACAAGTCTTGCCAGTGGTTTGTCTATATGTCTATTTTTTTCAAAGAAACAGTTCTTGGTTTCATTTATCTTTTGGATTGTTTTTTGGGTTTCCAGATCATTGATTTCCTCTCTAAGTTTTATTATTTCCTTTTTTATGTCTGGGTTGGGCTCCTTTTTGTTGTTTATTTTCTAATATGTCAGCTGTGAAGTCAGGTTATTTATATGGTCCTTTCTTTTTTCCTGATGAATGCTTGTAGAGCTATGAACTTTCTTCTTAAAACTGCTTTTGCTATGTCCCACAAGTGCTGTTAGTTGGTATCTTCATTTTCTTTTTTTCCAGGAATGTTTGTATTACCTTTTTGATTTCTTCTATGACCCACTGGTTGATCAGCAGTGAGTTGTTCAGCTTCCAGGTGTTTGGCTTGACTCACTGTTTCTGAGTGTGGTTAACTTCCATTTTCATTGCATAATTGTCTGTAAAAACAGTTGACACAATTTCTATCTTTTTTTTATTTTATTGAGTATGATTTGTGGCTCAGCTTGTGCTCTATCTTGGAGAATGGTTCATGTGTTCTGGAGGAAAATGTGTATTCAGCATTTTTTGGGATGAAAAGCCCTGTATATATCAACCTGCCTTCCTTCTTACTTTTCTTCCTTCAGGGTTAGTATTTCATTGGTGAATTTCAGTCTTGTTGATCTATCAAGAGTTCACAAAGCAGTGTTGAAGTCTTAGACTAGTATTGTGTTACAATCAGTGTCTTCTTTGAAGTCTATTAGCAGTTGTTTTAAGTATTTTCTGGGCCCTCGTTGGGTGCATATATGTTTAGGAGTATAATTTCTTCCTGTTACTCATATCCTTTAATTATTAATAGATGGTCTTCACTGTCCCTTCTAACTTATTTTAGCCTGAAGTCTATGTTGTCAGATACTAGTATGCCACCCTGGCCTTTTTCAAAGAGTTGTTTGCATGGAGAATGGTCTTCCAGCCTTTGACTTTGAGTCTGTGTTTTTTGTAGGCAGCAAAATGTTGGGTCCAGTTTTATAATCCATTTTGCCACACTGTGTCTCTTCATTGGTGCATTTCGGTCATTCATTGATAGAGTTTATTGTTATAGGGGTTTTTTGTCATCATTTTAAATAAGTCTGTTGTGCTTTTAGGGTTTGTCTTATCTTACAGTAGCTCCTTCAGTCCTTTTTAAAGTTGGCTTTGAGTCTATGAAGTTCTTAAGCTGTTGCTTATCTATGAATTTGTGTATCTTTCCTTCAAATCTGAACGTGAGTCTGCCTGGGTAAAGAACTCTTGGTGAGGCCTTCATTTCATTGTGTCTTTTCATGATATCCCACCATTGTCTTTGGACTCTGAGTGTTTCCTCTGAAAATCTGCTGTAAATCTTAGGGATTTTCTTTTGTATGTGATTTTCTTCTTTTGATCTTGCTACTTTCAATATTCTATCTCTATCTATGGTTCTTGCCAATTTGATTAGGATAAGTCTTGGAGTATTCTTATTTGGGTTTATTTTAGATAGTACCCTTTAGGCCTTTTTAATCTGGGAGCAAGCACTATTTAATTCCAGGAACTTCTCAGCAATGATTGCTTTGACAGTTGCTTCTTCATCAGGGTATTCTTCTTGACCCTATGGGACTCCAATGATCCTTATATTATTCCTTTTGGCTTCACCTCGATTATCTCTTGTTGTCTGTTCATTTACTGTGAGTCTTTTTTCTATCTTCTGCTGTTGCCAAGAAAGTCTCTGCACCTCATCTTGGAGCTCACTGATTCTGTCCTCATGGCTGTTACTCTGCTGCGAAGGCCTTCCAATGAGTTTTTCATTTCCCCTACTTCATTTTTAATGTCTGTTATTTCTGCTTATTTTCATTCTCATTTTCCTCACTTCTGCTTTCATATCGTCTTGCATTTTATTGGCTTTGTGTTCCATTGCTTTCTTGAGCTCCTTATGCATACTTATTAGCTCCCTTCAAAATTGCTTATCGGAGAGGTAATACAGCTCATCATTATTGGTTGGCTCATCTTGGCAGGTGGTTTAACTCATGGAGCTTGATGGAATCTGAGTTTCTTTACCATTATGGCCATTACAGGTGGCAACTTGAGTGTACTTGTGTGGCTGGGCAGTACAGTGGGGGTTATCCATAGTTGCTCACCGAGATTTGAGAGATGTGAGAATTGTGGCTTGTACCCCAGTACTTCTATATAGGATATCGAAAAACTAATTAGTTACTTTTTCATGTCTGCGTGGTTTTAGTTTTGGGGTGTGAAACCTGGGGTAGAGCAGGTGAGATCAGGGAGATTGGCACTGGAGAGTGTGTTGGGTCCTGGTCGGCAGAAGTTGGGTGCTCCGGGATGCCAGAGTCTTTGTCCTCTAGCCTGCCTGGAGGTTGGTTGTGAGGGGTGGGCAGAAGGGGTTCCAAGGCACCTGGAGTAAAGCGGTGAGATCAGGAAGATTGGCGTCAGGGTGTGTGTTGGGTCCTGGTCAGCGGAAGTTGGCACTCTGGTCTTATGGCAGGTTGTTTGTCTCTTCTCTCTCTCTCTCTTTCTCTCTCTCTCTAACTCTCTCTCTTCCTTCTGTTACACACTATGAGTTGCAATATGTACATTTAGAGGCTATCATGTGTACCTTTTTGCCTGTATTCAATGCTCAGGTCTAGACTGGTATTATCACTTTGGACAATTATTAGCACACTGCTCCCTTCTCTGACTTACCTAACCTCTGACTCCCACATGTTTTTGGTAGATTCATATTTGACTCCTGATCCATGTTTTGCCTGACTTTGGATATAGGTATCATACTGTTTGTATGTATATATATCAGATATATATATACATAAATACATATATCATGCAAATAAATATCATGCAAATCATGGTTGCTACAATAGGTGTTATGTCAGCTAATTCAAATGAATTCCAATCCACAATTCTGCATCCAAGAGAAAATAGCTGCTGCAAAATTTTGTCAAATAGCTTTGGAAAAATAGATACAACATATTTATCTGAGAATCTCTAAATTACTGGGGGCGGAGAGATAGCACAGTGGGTAGAGCATTTGCCTTGCATCCGCAAACATTGGTTCAATCCTCGGCATCAAATATGGTTATCCTTGGCATCCATATTATCCAGGAGTAATTCCTGAGCAAAGAGTCAGGACAGGAAGTAAACCCTGAGTGTCGCTGGGTGTGACCCAAAAAGCAATAAATAAATAAATAAATAAATAAATAAATTACTATCTAAAACATGCCTATAATATAAAGGTATTGATTTATAATAAACCACACCCAAAACTACATGTGCAATAATACAATGTAACCTCAAACCAGTTCCTCTAAATAATAGAGTTTTATTCAATAAATACAATGAATAATAACTATTTAATAAGATATAAAATAATATACAATATACACAAGTGGTACTCCTTTTTATTCGGTAGAGTCATTTTTTTTGTCCCACTCATACTTTCTACTGAAGATAAAGTACAATCATATTAGCAAAATATGCTTCACTCAGTTTAGGACTGAAATGTTTAAATGAGTCAAATCACTGTCTCAGAAATAACCATTTGGTATTTGAAAAGAAAATTTGACCCTCTTTTGTCAGATAACATGAAACATAATTAGTCTTTTCAATATATGTATAACAAAACCTAAGGAAAAGGTTGATTTGGAGATTAAATGAAGACCACTAAATCCTTATATAACAAAATTTAAAATATTTAAATCACTTTGTCTATTTCTATCTGTTGATATACCTTAACCTTAGCTACACAGAAACAAAATCATGTTAAATTTGCTTTGAGGTCTCTGAAAAGATCATTATCACAGTTATTTATTAGAGGAATATTAACAATGTATTATTTTTCTAAATATGAATATAGACTGATGGTGGATATATAAACTTTTAGTAAAGTTTTCACTCATTTCCTGTGACTAAACAATATAACAATTAGTTGATCAAAATAATAATTACCTGCTCTCTAGGCACTGGTCATTTTTACTTTGGCACCATTACTTTCACCATATCTACACAATTAATTTGCAACTACAATGAGATGCGGTTATTATTACACTAGAAACATGAACTAATAAAGCAGTCGTCGTTATCTTGTAATCGTTTATCCTAGAACTCAATTTATGGTGGTAAATGTGTCCATTATGCTTTTCAATCCAAAATGTTTTATTATTTTAGAGATCAATTGATCACTTGATCGCTTAAATCATGTTATTCATTGATTTGCTCGAGCGGGCACAAGTAACATTTCCATTGGACCCTATCATGTTCCAGTGTAGCCCAAAGGCATCTGGTTGATTCAGGAATATGAAGAGCCTCAAACCATTCCTCCAGGGTCTTGACAAGGAAGTCTGACCATCCTGTAGGTGGGCGGCCACGTGATCTTTTGACATCCCGTGGGATCCAGTCGGTAATGGCTCTATCCAGCGGTCGTCTCCAAATCATATTACATGTCCAGCCCATCTGATTTTTGATGCCTTGGCAAACGAGACAGCATGCCTGATTTTGGAATAGCGATGGAGGTCAGAACTGCAGATTCCTTCACTCACTTGAGTGAGACGTGATATTCCAAGCATAGCCCTTTCGATTCCTCTCTGGGAGACCCGAATAGCATTCTCATCCTACTTTCGTAGGGCCCAGGTCTCTGAAGCATATGTTAACACAGGGAGAATGGTGGTGTGAAAGAGATGTGCCCGGAGCCGGAGGTTCTTTGTCCTTTTAGCTATTTCTTCGATGCCTTTGAAGGCATTCCATGCTGCTCTCTTCCTCCTGCGCAGTTCAGGTTTTAGGTCATTCATCATGTTCACTTCTCGACCTAGGTACACATAACTGCTGCATTCAGAGATGTTTGTTCCATTGAGAGCGAATGGGGCCTCTGGAACTAGTTCATTCTTCATAAACATAGTTTTCTTTAGATTCAGCTGTAGACCTATCTTTCAACATTCTTAGTCAAATCAGCCAGCATTTGTGCCACTTGGCTAATGTTTGGTGTTATTAGAACGATGTCATCAGCGAAGCAGAGGTGGTGTCGTTGCCGACCCTCTATCTTCACTCCCATTCCTTCCCATTCTAATTGTCACATGGTGTTCTCGAGGGTGGTGCTGAAGAGTTTTGGTGAAATGGTATCACCCTGTCGAACCCCCTCTTTTGACATCAATGATCACTTCCTTGTAGAATGGTGAGATCCTGGTGGTGAATCCGTAATACAGCTCACAAAGGATCTTGATGTATTGGGTTTGAACACCCTGTTTGGCTAGGGCTTCAATGACCACTTCAGTCTCCACAGAATCAAAGGCTTTCTTTAAATCAATGAACGTGAGACAGAGTGGTATCTTGTACTCCCTACAAACCTCAATGAGCTTGGTTACCATATGGTCAATTGTTCTGAATCCTTTCTGGAAGCCCACTTGTTCCCATGGTTGTTCTTCATCTAGTGTGCTGCTAATCCTGTTCTGGATGACGCATGAAAACAGCTTGTAGACGACGGACAACAGGCAGATGGGGCGATAGCTGCTGATGTCATCAATATCTCCCTTCTTGAGCAGTAGAACTGTCCTGCTGGTTTTCCATTGGGAGGGCACCTTACATTTGGACAGGTAGCATGTGAAGAGCCTTGCTAGTGTATTGATGAATACTGACAGCAGATTCTTCAGGTGTTCGGGTCTGACTTTGTCTGGGCCTGGTGCTGTTCCCTTCTTTACCGACGAGATGTCATGTCAGATTTCAGAAGGGAGAACGTTGGGAATGACATATCCATCCTGTGGATTTTGGTATGTGGGCAGGTGGATGTGGCTATCAAAGAGATCTGAGTAGAAGTCATGGATAATCTTCTCCATTGCCTTTCTGGAAGATGTGATAGGTCCATCAGGGCGTTGGAGGCCAGTCATCTTGGTCTTATAGTTGGCGATGGACAGGCGGGCAGTGTGAATGCTTTTCCTGGCTTCTGCTGCATCTTCCAGTATTTCTGCTCTTCTCTCTTTGAGGTCTTCTTTTATCACTTTTCTGCACCGCTTTGAAAGCTTGGACATTAGCATTTGGCTGCCTGAGACTCGCGCCTTTGCCATGTTGGCGAATGAGCTCCAGAGTTTCTGAAGACAGTCGCCTTTTTGTGTCTTTCTCTCGGCATTCTCTACATAATCATGGAGGTGCTGAATCAGTTGATTGTATTCTTCATCGATGTTGCCGATAATGGTATCTTCCCATGTTTCTGTAATGGTGCTGAAGAGTTTTCAGTTAGTGGTCATTCTGGGAGTTCTCTTCTTAAACTTTGCAGCCTTTTCTCCCCGTTGCGTGATGTAGAGTTTTGCATGAAGGAGACAGTGGTCCATTCCTGTTTGGAATTTGGGGATGACGGCAACATTGGTCACACAAAACCATCGATTGAAGATGATGTGGCCAATTTCATTGTGGAACTGTTCACCAGGGGATTCCCATGTCCAACGTTTTGCTTCAGCCTTCTGGAACTGTGAGTTCCCATGAATGGTCTTTGTGGACATGATGAACTCAGATAGTCTCTCAGTGTGTTCGTTCCATTCTAGGCCATGGGTCCCGATGAGGAGTTCTTCAACCTATCTTCTCGGTCCTATCTTGGCATTAAAATCACGGACTATGAAGTTGTAGAAGGTGTGATCTTTTTTTATAGAACTCTTCCAGTTCCATGTATAATTTCTCAATTTCATCCTCCTTGTATGTGGTTGTTTGTGCATAGACAATGAAGGTAGAAATTTCTAGCAGTGGGCCACATCTCTTCAAGTGTAATCGTCCTATCAGGATTTTAGGCAATGTTGACGGCCATGTTCGTGTAGACAAGGACACCAATGCCACCGATGTCTCTTCGTTTCTTGTTCCAAAGAACAATTCTTCTCTGGTGTCAAACACAGCGTGATGCGACTGACGCCTCCTCGTCTCAGTCAGACAAATGATGTCCTACTTGATCTTTTGCGCTTGCATCATCAGATCCTCGATATATGTTTCCGATGCCAGCATACATGCATTGAAAGTACAGACAGTCATTTTAGTCCTTCTTCATTTTGGCAGCCTAGGTTGTACGTGAAATTTTAACAGGGACTGTTTGTTCACCTTTCTTACTGCTGCTGTATTAAGGGCTCTTTCGTTGTCAGGAAAATAAACATTTTTGTTACTGGTTTTGGCATATCGAACATGCATTGGACAGCTTGCCAGGCTCTGCCATGCGGGTGTTATACTATCATTACATTGTGGAGCTCTCTCAGAGGGGTGGGTAGAATTTTCATGGTAATTTGAAGGTAAATCATGCAGCCACGCAAAGGGGAAAGCTGGTATCTACTCTGCAGGGTGGATCTTGCGTCTGTGGCTCAAGCATTCTTGGGCTTGAAATACTCTCCTCTGAAGGGCAGGTCTCTGAAGGGTGAGTCCTTGCAGGGTGGGTTTCTGACAAGTATGGCTGGAGACTGGCTTAATATCTTGGGTGGAGATCTTAGGAGCTTGGAGTGTGGATGGTGACGATCGCTGCCGGCAAGGTGTGGGTGTTTCTCCGGTTTCTTCTGAGGGATAGTGGACTAGGTTGGAAGTCGCTCTCATGGTCTGTGGAATGCAGGGAGTTCAACAGGGAAAGCTGGTATCTGCTTTGCTGGGTGTATCTGCGTATCTTCTTTTAGAGATAACTGAAGCAAATTTGAGCTGGTGGATACTGTTTCTGTAGTATTATCTATCAGTGACACCATCAGCCTTAATAGTGATCCCACTATTCTTTCATCATTCAGTTCTGAATACCTTTAAAAAGCAATCATTGTCATTGTTAGCAATTATTAAAGCTTATGTAATAAAAGCACTCTCAAGACTTAAGATTTGATGGCATCATTCTTAAAATTCCAGGGCATTCTTAAATTCCTTACTGCTTTATGCTCTTTAGTTCCATCTTAGGTAAATATTCTCTCATCGCTTAATTTATTTAGGGCATTGGTACAGCTGTACCACCTTTTAAAATACTCTTCCATTTCTTTTTTACACATTAAGGTCATATATAATTGCATAGGGCTACATTTTTCTTTTTTAGATTTAGTTTCTTAGAGACTGCTTGAGACATGCTTGTGCAGGTCTAGAATAAATTAGATGTTTTTAAATTTCTTTAAATGTATATTACTAAAAACAGGGTTCCATGAATAATTATGGGGCAGTATTGGTAGTATAGTGGTAGACATAGCTGTCACTCAAAAGTAATCATGTCTTCACATACAGTTTACATAACTGGGAATATAGTATGATTATGATTACTATCATTCCCTGTAGCTTTCATTCCATTTTCACTAATTACTTCCAGTTGTTGATTTCTTAAAAATTCTTGCCAAACCATTTTACAGGAAGAATACATTCCAAATTCTCCATTAAAATGTATGAGTTTAAGCCTATTTTTTGCAAGTAAAATAACAGACTGTATGAACTTATCCCAATTCTCAGAAAATTTCCATATATTTAAAATTTAAAACAAATCAATGATCTCCATCAACTTTGGTAAGACCATGGCAATTATACTCAGCACTGGACACTGTCTTATCTATCACTTAAAAAATATCTATTTACTTATTTTTTATTGAATCAGTCAGATACAGAGTGTCATGATTAATGCCTGGGTTTCATGATTGATTTGAGTCAAATAATGTGCCGACACCTGTTTCTTCATCAGTGTAAATTTCCCATGACCAATGTACCCAATTTCCCTCTTGCCCCCCACCCCTCCTCTGTGGCTCCTCTTGCCCCCCACCCCTCTCTCTCTCTCTCCTGCCTCTCTCTCTCTCTCTCTCTCTCTCTCTCTCTCTGTGAGCGTGTGTGTTTGTGTGTGTCTCCTTTTGGGCTTTGCAGTTTGCAATGCAGATACTTAAAGGTTGCCACTTACATCCCTTCACCTGCTTTCAACACCCAGTTCTTGTCTGAGTGATCATTTCTATCTATGATTGTCATACTGGTCCCTTCTCTATCCTAACTCCACTCCACACCACCCCAACATATACAAATATTTATATAAGAAATTACATTATTTCTTGCAAAATAGAGCTGCTTAACAAATTTCTAGATAGGTTAATTTTCCTAATAACATAGGCTATTGCTTGGAGTCAGGTTTTTATCTACTTTAGAAAAGCATTAGCCAAGCCCTCTTTATGGCTGAGTTGCTCAAAGTCTATATCCACAATAAAGTTTCCTTTTATCACTTCTTTTAAATTTTCCTAAGTATTAAATGAACTAAGAGTAGTAATGTGATGATGAGGAATATTATTTAACCCCTCATCTATAACTCATTACTTAGTCTTCTCTTACTTTACTGTTAGGTTTGAGATGTACAGCCATACTTAGGAGACTGAGACAATTTGATTCCCAACCACTATGATAAAGCAAATATCGCAATAAGTCAAATAATTTTGACTTCTCAGTACACACAAAAAATATTTTTAGGACTGAGAGAAGCAAAAGGTTAATGTGTATGCCTTGCATGACGTTGACCTGGTTTGATTCACAGTACCTCATATGGTTCCCCTGAGCACTGAATATGGAGCAAAAGGTGCTATATCTGCTGACAATCTTTAATGTCACCCCTCTTTCTTATCTGTGTATTTCCCTATATAGAGCTACTTTTGAAGGAGCATATCGTTCTGCATTGCTTCTTCTACTCTGGCTACTGTCTGCCATACTTCATACTACATATATCCTACTTTGCCAAACAAGATCCTTAATTTATGTTTCAGTGTACATCTGTGTCCCACATAAGTTCAACTTCTTTTATTCCATTCAATCTATGCACACAATCAATATTTCCTTGTGTGACTTTTTCGTTTGTAGCACTTGCCTAGATACTTTCTACTACATTTTAAATACTCAGAGTGAAAATTGCCTTATTTCCCTCCTCTGTGTTAAGTATGTAGCAAGCAATTACAAAAATGTTTTATTTGAAAAGATGAGTAAAATGTATTATTTTATTTTCAAATATATCATTTGAAAAGATGAGTAAATCAACACAAGATTTATCACAATATGGCTCATCTAAATATTTCCTTAAAATAAGCAAATGAGATTGCACAAGAGTTAAGGCTCTTGCTTTGAATTTGGCTAATTCTGGTTTGATCCCTAGCACCTTATGTTGTATCATAAGAGTCCTGAACATAGAATCAGTAGTAATCCCTGAGCACTGCCAGGTGTGTTCCAATAAGCAATAACAACAGCAACAACAAAAAAATAGCATAGATGCTGATGATGCTAATTAGAACTCATGATGCTATTTATAAACACTGACATATAGTACAGCACAGGACATGCCTATTTGGAACTGAAAACTGTAGCTCCAACTCTATTACCTTGAGTTTTATCTTCTATTTCTGCTTCCTCCTTCTTGTAGAAGTCTCACCGCTGTTAGATGTAATCTTGGAATCATAGAATCATGCTTGGAACAGTATCTCCCAATGCTCAGAGAACTCTCTTTCTCTAGAATGAGAATAATACCATGTTCAATTGCTTGGTATAAAAAGAGATTTCGTTCAATGTTTTGTTTCTTTTTAATAATATTCATCTTTTTATCTGAATACCAAAGTTTGAGTCTTGCTTAACTTTCCTATGTAATAAGGCAAAGGTATGCCCTTAACCCTGAACTTGAGATACAAAATTTTCTGTCTTAGTGCTACAAAGGAATGATACATACTTTCTCTAAAGCCCAGATTGTTTTTCCAGTCAAAATATTTTTTTCAGCTAGTCATATAAGACAACCAATTGAGAACAAGCAGATAGATTGTTCCATGGTGAATAAATGTTGTCTAATTCAACAAGGGAGTAATGAGCTATCTGTGTCCCACTTGAAAATTCCCCTTGACTGATTTATGAATCATAAACTTTCCTTCTAAGCTTTCTTATTATTTTTATGTACAAATCTGTAGGGAAAGTAGTCTTTATATATATTCACTTGAGAAACATTCAATCATTCATTCAACAAGCAATTTTCTTAGGATGACAGTGGTTGATGTGGACATAAATATTTTAGTACTTACTTTCTGTCTCCAAGGTCAGCACAAAGGAATAGAGTGGTTTAGCAATGAAACAAGTACAATAAAATGCTAAAATCTCTACAGTGACATAGGTTTCTTTTTAGAATGGAGTCCAAAAAAGCAGGATGAATAATTTGTTTTTGTTTGCCTTGTTTTTTTGGGCCACACCCTGCTGTGCTCAGGGCTTATTCTTGGCTCTGTACTTAGGAATCATGTCCGGTGGAGGTCAGGGGACCATATATGGTACTGGGGATAGAACCTGGGTTAGCCATGTTCAAGGCAAATGCCCTATCTGCTGTATAATACTCTGACCCAGACGAAGAATAATTTGGAATGAAAAACAAAAACTTCTTAGAGGAAATAATATATGATAAGTTTAACTCGGATTTTGTAAATGGTGACTCCCCTATATAAAATTACCTTCAAGCTTCAAACTATGCAAAACATATGGAATCATTTAAACCAGCTTATAACAAGGATATAAAGCTTTCTTTCTATAGGTGTGTGTCTGTAATTTCACACATGTATGTAGTCAAAGAGTAACAACCTTCTCTTGAAGATGAAATATCTTTTTCCTTTTACATTTATTCTTACCATACCATAACTGGTTCGAGTTCATTTATGCATAAATTATAATCAGATCATGATTTTTCTAGTTTAACCATTATAGTTTTCTGAAAAACCTACCTGTCTTCTTTCACTGTACTTAAATTTAAGCTGGCTGGATTGAATTATTGATTGAGTTCAAGTATATATATATATATATACATATATACATATTGTATATTATATATGTAGAGAGACCTCTACTCTGGAGAGAGTAATTACTTGGGAAATAGAGTAAGCAAAAGTGAACAAATAAAATAATAATAAAAGGTAACACAGAGCTTGAATGTAATGTTATGCAACAAGCATGACTTCCATAAACTTATTTTTTAAATTACAAACACTTGGAGAAACCCTATTTTTGTTTGTTATTGTTCAGCATATAACAATGCGACTCACAGACATGGGGCAGAACTGCTACTGGCTCTCCCTGTGCCCAGTCGCTCATGAGGCCCCCCGGAGGGATGGCGGGTTCTAACCCTGGCCCACCACCCAAGCAGAGCTTCACAACAAGCCAGACGACCCCCCACTCCATGAGGGCCTCCATTTTCCACATCCAGACTTCCCCCTCGTCAGAACTCCACCCAGCAGACCAAACTATCACACCCCGGATCGACACCCACCCTGCAGCCCAGACACCCACCCTGCACCCCAGAGACTCACAGACATGGGGCAGAGCTGCTCCTTGCTCTCCCTGTGCCCAGCCGCTCATGAGGTACCCGGGAGGCATGGCAGGTTCTAGTCATGGACTGCTACCCCAGCAGAGCATCACAACAAGCCAGACAACGCCCCCACTCCATGGGGGCAGCCATTTTCCACATCCGGACTTCCCTCTCGTCACAGCTCCACCCAGCAGACCAGACTATCACACTCCGGCTCGCACGGCCACAAGCGTCTGCGGTTCATCAATAAATGCTTTATTTAGAGGTGACTACAAGAGTATGCCAACTTCAAGGCAAGCCTAGCAAGATTCTTGTGTCGTATTTGATATGCCAAATACCAGTAACATTTATATTAGGTCATTCCTATGACCTAATATAATGGTTTCAGGCTCTTTATGTTCCTGGAGCAAGCAGATGCCCTTGGGTTCTACTAGCATGAGACAGGACATATGGAAATGTTACCTGTGTCCGCTCTAGCAAATAGATGATGAACGGGAAGATAGTGATAGTGATTGTTCAGCATGTTGTTGAGGAGACAAGAGATGAACATGTGGATAACAGAGCTTCATCTTGAGCCTCAATGAAAAAGAAAAAAGCACTTAGTATGAGACAGAACTTTGTTTACTTGCTATCACTGTATCACTGTCTTCCCGTTCATCATCAATTTGCTCTAGCGGGCACCAGTAACATCTCCATATGACCTGTCTCATGCAAGTAGAGCCCAAGGACACCTGCTTGCTCCAGGAACATAAAGAGCCTCAAACCATTCCATAAGGTCATGGTAATTAGGTCTATAATTGCTACTGGTATTTGGCATATCAAATACGACACGGGTAGCTTGCCAGACTCTGCTGTGCAGGTAGCATACTCTTGTAGTCATCCCAAAATCCAGCATTTATTTCTTTGCCTTTCTCTCTCTTTCTCTTTTCCTTCCCTTCTAGACTATGGATTACAGAACATACATTAAAAGGTTGTCATGTGAATCCTTTTGCCTCTATTTCATGCTCAGTTCTAGGTTGGCATTAGTACCCTCGACTATTATTAGCACCCTGTTCCATTTTCTGTCTTTCCTAAACTCTGACTCCCACACGTTTGTGATAATTTCCACCTTTGACAAGACCTCCCGATATATGCTTCACTTGACCTTGGATATTGGTATCATAATATGTACATATATATTTATGCCATGCAAATAAATGCAGTCATTCTGTATCTGTCTCTCTCCCTTCTGGTTAATTTCGCTCAACATAATCTTCTCCATGTCCATCCATTTATAGGCAAATTTTATAACTTCATTTTTCAGGGCTGGGAAGTGGGGAGGGAACCGGGGATGTTGTTGGTGGGAGATGGGCACTGGTGGAGGGACGGGTGCTGAAACACTGTATGACCAAAACCCAAACATGAACTTTTTAATTGTATATCTTTTTATTTGTATGGAGATGGGCACTGGTGGAGGGACGGGTGCTGAAACACTGTACGACCAAAACCCAAACATGAACTTTTTAATTGTAAAAAATAAATAAATAAATAAATAAATAAATAAATAAGAAAAAAAATCCAGCATTTATTGATAAACCGCACGGCCGCAGGTTTACTTACTAACCCTCACCAAAAATGTTATTTTGCTTTAATTTTATATGATATATTTGAATCCTAGAACCAACAAAACTGAAAGTACGGATCTTAACTATAACAACAAAACAAAAGTGTGCCTATTGGCACCAGAAAGATAGTATACTTGATAGGATGCTTGCGTTGCATGTTGCCAACCCAGGTTCAATCCTTGGAATCCCATATGGTTCCCCAAGACTGTAGAGACCACAATTAAGACCTGACAACAGCCAGGTATAACCCAATCCCCAGAAATGTGCCTGTAAGGAGACCGATTGTGGGGGGAGCAAAAAGGAAAATCGGGAACACTGGTGGAGGAAAGTTAGCACTGGTAGTGGGATTGGTATTGGGACTTTTTTTAAACTCAACTATTAATAACTTTATAAATCATAGTATCTTAGTAAAAATTAAGATGATATTAATGTCTTGTTTAAGTCAAGAGAAGATGGTAATTTTATATTTGATAGAGTAGATAAAAGCAGATACAAGTGGAAAAATAAACTTGTCATGATGGTAAAAAATACAATCTTAAACCTGTTATGATTACAATACTACATCATATACTACTGGGTAAGAGGAAATGAAAACTTCCCAAGGACTATTACGTGATAAAATTTAAGCTATCAATTTTCACATGGAAGATTGGTTTTTTGCTTTTTAATGAGTAACATTTACTGTTGATTTTGTTTTGAAAATGATATAATTCTTCATTGCCAAATGATGAGTCAACTTGGCCTATGCACCTGAAAGATATATAGCTACTTTATTCCCATCATAGTTAAAAGTGGTCATCATAGGTCACTGAAGTCTAATCAATACATCTTTAAGTAAAGATAATCATTCCACATCATGTCTAGTAAATAAATCCATACTAAGCCGTATAAGACAATGGGTTAAATGAAGGAACCAGTACATGTAAACTGAATAGGATAGGTAAATATTGTAAGAGTATTGATGGAAGGTCAGAACAGCCATCATAGAAAAAGATCAATTTCAACAACAGGAAAAAGGGTAGTAAATGGGTTCCTGGAAAAGTGGTGATTAACTACTGTCTGGAATCATTTTGACTTGTGCATTCACCCTGAAATATAAAAGCTTAAAATCACAGAGATTCTGAGTCAACATTATGGTTGGCTATTGATATCTCAAGAGAATCAGATATAATGACTGCTCGTTATATCTACCCTGTATACTCCTTGGAAAAGTTTGGAACTGCTGATGGAAGGAGTTCAAAAAAGGTAGAATTTGTACTGTTAGCAATGCACTTTATTACTGGCAAAAAATAAAGGATCTTAAAATGAGCTCAGATTATTTCATATTATTTGATACCCAGAAATATTGCTACTCAAAGTGATTTTTAACTTTAATTATGCTCAATTAAGCCTAGTACTTATAATCTGACTGATTTGAAGTTTTACAGATAGTAAAATTATTAATTCTTCATTTTCTAGTATGATATTTTGAAAATAGTATCTGGAAATCTGAGGTGATATACCAAAACTTGTTTATCATCTGTTGATTAAATTTAATAATATAAAATCTTTATTATATTGCTAATATAGGTAACAAGTTTTCAGTGTACACCAAGTATCCTGTATATTAAGAATATACTTGAGTTAGAGTAATAGCATAGCAACTTTGATCCCCAGCACCCATATGATCCCTGAGCCCTACCAGGAGTGATCTCTGGTAAAGAGGGAGAGCTAGGAGCAAGCACCACTGGTGACCAAAAAAAGTGAGCATATATAGGTATATAGATAAATATATATATATAAAGCATATCATGTAATATATAATATATTATTATAGACATATAACATATTGTGCGATATATGATATAAATCATCTATAATATGTGTTATATATCTCATATATTACATAATGTTACAATATGTTATATACTATTATGTATTATATAATACATGTTATATTATTATATTTATATGTATTATACATATTATATATGTATTATTCTCCTCTGTAAAATCAATATGTAATGCCATTGTTTTCATAAGCAAAAAACAAGCCCTTATTTTTCTACCAAACAAAAGTAATCTGTAAGGCACAACGTGGTAATACTTCTATGATATACAATGGTTTATATAGCTAATGTGTGTATATACAAGTAATAAAAATACACACAGCGTATACTTTATCTAAGTAATTGAATTCAATTGGTAAAAATGTATAACCCAGTTTTTATATGTGTACCATTATTCTTTTTCTCTTTCTGAACCAAATCCAAGAACTTGCTCTACTTTCAGTTCTGTCAATATTTCTGGAGGTTGAAAGTGATGCTCTTCTTAAAATAATTCCACCTTCTAGACAACAGGATATTTTTTAGTGTTAAATACAACTATGTAATGTCTGCTGCTGGTTTTATTGTTCAGAATCTATGTTAAGGTACTCTTTAAAATTAAATGTCATATCTTAGTTGACACTGAAAACACAGAAGAATTTGATATATGAGGTGAACCTGTCAACTTGCCTTTCCTAATAAGTTGAAGCTGTTTCTTCATGACTAATTTAGAAAAAGTGATGACTTGCAGGCAAAGCTCAATACTATATGACATATGCTATATGTGTTTGTGTTTGTACAGATATTTTAGCATGGGGTGTGAGATAAGCTGTCACTGAAAATTTCACTACGATCTCTTAATTATTGGGGCTATTTTTGGAAGATATCTTAGAAATTACATAACTACTTAGAAATCTCACCCAGAGTCAGCAATGCAAAAGTTATTCTTTATGAAATAACTTTTCATAAAGAATAACTTTATGCAATGAATTCTGTATGAAAAGCACTTTACATAATTTTTTTTTAAATTTTTTGACCCTCTGGTTATCTTTCTTAAATTATTTCTATGAGGATATCTCCGTTTGCAATGCTATAGAAACTGTAGTTTTATAATTGCAGTGACACTACAACAATACCTCCACTATTGTACCATGGCCACTTATTCCTCCCTGGCTGTTATTTTATGGGACATTATTATACAATTGAAGTTTTATGATTAAAATTTGCAGCACTGCTCTTGGTATGGGTATATGTGTAGCTAAAACATAGAAAGAACTTGATATCTAGATTGTTTTGGTTATCTTTCCACAGCATCAAGGCACACATAATATATAACCTTATGTGGGGATGCATTTCATATGAAATTCTGATATTTTTTAAATACCAGAAAAAAAGAGTCAATTCTCTAATATTGAAAGTTCTTCAAACTAGCCCTCTTCAAAACAAAATATTTGAAAAGGCACGATAAGAGGTGTGAAGCTGTATTTACTAAATTTACATACTATTGTAAGCCAGTGAATAAAATACTATTTTCAGTTAACAGCAAAAAAGGTAGATGGGATATTGCATTATTTCCCATAGAGAAGTTAGAGGGAACCTCTACATATGGCTGATCCTAATCCAGACTTCTGATTAAACAAGTGGCATGAAAATCAAGTAAAAAGTGCTATAGAGATTGACACACTGAAAGAGACCCAGCAGTGTTACTGGGATCTATAATGGCAACTGTGTACTCAGCTAAATGCACTGAGTTACTGTGCTCACTGACCCACGCAATACCTTGATGAATGCAGGGGTTAAATGTGAGCACTTCTATTTCCCAATTGTCTTGCACCCCTGACATTATGAACTAATCAACACATTAGCATAAACAATTTTATTTCCTGTTAAAGGATTTCTGTCAGGCAATGCTGCTGGGGTCCACAACAGTGCCAGGAAGTGAGTGGAAGGGAACTTCTACCTCCGAAGCCGGCAGGGAATGGATGACTCTTAGGAATCCAATGCAGTTTTAAAATGCTTTACTTATCACAGGTTCAGGCATACAAATCAGCAATATGAAAAACCCTGTGCTTAGGATTCGGCTAGAACCCCAGACACGTGTAGGCCAAGATGGAGGCCACCACATGTTAAGGCCTTGTAAAGAGGAGACAAAGGCAAGACTCCCAAGAAGAGTGCAAGCCCCAAAAGAGAGCCCAAAAAGAGAGAGGGGAAGCAGGCTGGTTTTATACCCTTGCAACTCAGACCTCCTACTATTATGGGAAGCAGGAAGGGTCAAATATCCTTAGGTAATTTCTCCCAGCATCTCACCTAGGCCCTATTATATGCTAAGGTTTTGAGCCAAGATCTGCCTGGAAATGCCTTTCTAGGGTAGAGAAGAGGGTTTCTGAGATGGCATGTCTCTGTACCAAAGACTAATACTAATGCCAGTTAAATATTTCTCCAAGCCTTCACAAGAGTCTCCTCTACTTCACAGTAGTTTTGTATTTTAGTTGCCTTTGAGTTATCAGGGAGCCATGCTTGCTTGCTTGGAGGCAAACAGCATTTCTCTCTGGTCTAATTACTTAGAGATCCAATGTGGCCAGGCAAATATGCTGGTAAGATCTAGCTAGTCCGACGATGATTGTCGTAGCATGAGAGAATATTTATACCAGCCAATACAGAATACATGGTCAGATAAACTGCCACTTTTAAACTACCCCCTTATCTACGAAGTGATTTGCAGGAGGCAACCCAGGACAGATGCAGAAGCGCTTAGGAGTCCTGCAACAGATTTCTATGTTGCTTCAAATTGGAGAGCTGACACTAAACCCAATTGATTTTGAAAGTAGATTGACAACTTCTAGTTTCATATTTTTGTTGTTCTGAGATTATTTCACTTAAATCTATCTCAAAATCTTACTTGATCAGGCTGGAGTGACAGTCCAGCTGGTAAGGCATTTTGCCTTGCACACGGCCCACCCAGGTTTGATCCCCCACATCCCATATGGTCCCAAGCACCTTCAGGGGTAATTCCTGAGTGCAGAGCCAGGAGTAACCCCTGAGAATCACAGGGTATGACCCAAAGAGCAAAAAAGTAAAAAATAAATTCTTACTATAACCTTAGTTCTTCCTTTATGTTCTATCTCAGTAAACAGTGCCACCAGTTAATTTAATCTCCAGTTAATTTAATCTGTTGCTTTAGTTTGAAATAGTGGAATTGCTTTCTAAAGTTGTATAAAACATTTTCTGAATTAAATGTTCTGTCTTGTCAATTTATTCTCTGTGTTACTAATAATGACATTTATCACTGTCTTCCTGTTCATCATTGAATTGCTCGAGCAGGCCCCAGTAACATCTCCATACGTCCTTTCTCATGCTAGTAGAGCCCAAGGGCATCTGCTTGCTCCAGGAACATAAAGGGCCTCAATCCATTCCATCACATCATGGGAATAAGGTCTATAATTGTTACTGGTATTTGGCATATCAAATATAACACGGTTAGCTTGCCAGGTTCTGCCTTGCGGATGGCATACTCTTGTAGTCATCTCTAAATTCAGCATTTACTGATGAACCGGGAGGCTGCTTATGGCCGTGCAGCCAGGCTGTGATAGGCTGGTCTGCTGTGTGGAGTTCTGATGAGAGGGAAGTCCGGATGTGGAAAATGGAGGCCCTCATGAAGTGGGGGCCGTCTGGCCTGTTGCAAGGCTCTGCTGGTGTGGCAGGCCAGGGCTAGAACCCGCCATCCCTCCTGGGTGCCTCGTGAGTGGCTGGGCACAGGGAGTGCAAGTAGCAGCTCTGCCCCATGTCTGTGAGTCTCTGGATCAGCATACCTGAGCAGGATTTAAAAAAAGACTGCTGCAGGTTAAGAAGTAGTAATGCTATTCTCTACAAATTACATTCTGACTGCTTTCTGGTTCAGAGATGCAGCCCCTCCCCACTCTGCTAGGGAGATAGTATGTCAGGGAGAGAGCTCTGGCATTGTGAAACCTGAGTAAAAGGCTCACCTGAAGATCTTCATTTCAATATGGTCATTTACTGTTGCAGGACACCTAAAAGCCTAGGCCTCTGCATCTGCCCTGGATTGCCTCCTGCAGGTCACTTCATAGATAGGGGGGTAGTCTGAATGTGGTAGTCTTATCTGACCACGTATTCTGTACTGCCTGGTATAAATATTATCTCATGCTACGACAATCATCGTGGGACTAGCTAGATCTTACCAGCATATTTGCCTGGCCACATTGGATCTCTAAGTAATTAGACCAGAGAGAAATGCTGTTTGCCTCCAAGCAAGCAAGCATGGCTCCCTGATAACTCAAAGGCAACTAAAATACAAAAACTACTGTGAAGTAGATGAGACTCTTGTGAAGGCTTGGAGAAATATTTAACTGGCATTAGTATTAGTTTTTTGGTACAGAGACATTCCGTCTCAGAAACCCCCCTTCTCTACCCTATAAAGGCAATTCCAGGCAGATCTTGGCTCAAGATATTAGGTGAGGTGCTGGGAGAAATTACCTGAGGGCATTTGATCCTTCCTGCCAGGGGAAGTTACATTTAGCTTATAGCTTCTCCCAGCTCTGCTAGGAGGCTTTGACTTAGCTCTGGGTCCTTGCAAACAGCCCGATGGTCTCCTGAAGTTGCTACATTTCTATAGAGCTGTTTTCCTGTTTTCATCTCTAGATAGCCCAGCCCAGAATGGGCTGGGCTGGGGAGTTGGGCGAATATTTAGCTATAAGCTGAAGAAAAAAAAGAGGCTCTCTCTTTTTCCCCTTTTTATTTATTTTTTAAAAAAAATTTTTAATTTTTTATCCGTAAACAAAACATTAGAAAAGTTATTTCTAAAATCTTGACACTGAACGTCATACACGGCAGTCGTTTTTTCTTCAAAACCTTAAAAACCTTCGAACTCGCTTGATACTGTCGGGGACCCCAGTGGCACTCCCCGACAATTTACCTGGCTTCCTCTATAGATAGCCTAGTCCAGGATGGGCTGGGCTGGAAGTTTTTGGTGGGCTTCTATCTATAAAATAAGATAGGAGAAAGGAGAAAAGGCTTTTTTGGCCATTTTGACTTCTCTTCATCCTCTGCTCTCATCCTCTTCATTCTCTTCTCTGTTGGGCCTTAGCATGTGGTAGCGGCCATCTTGACCTAGGATTCTAAACCTACTTGTAGCCGGGCCCAACCAGGAACCGAAGTCTGGGGTTTTCCTATTATCGGATTGTATAGTAGAACAAGTTTGAATAAAGCCTTTTGAAACTTTGCTGGATTCTCCAGTCTTTCTCCATCCAAGGCCACTGATCCCATGGGACAGAAAGGGATCCCCTATGTCCTGCTCCTGGATTGTCAAGGTGCCCAGTGTTCCCTGACAGGTCTACAAATATTTTCAGTTTTCATCATATGCTTACAATTTAGGAGCTATAACCAAATATGTAACTTAAAACAGCATATTTATAGAAATGGCTATATATTGTGAACAGATGAAAAAAGTTATGCTTAACTAGTAAAAGAAGAGAGCTTGACTGATAATACAGTGGGTTACCTTGCATGTGACTTACTCATATGGAGATGTTACTGGTGCCTGCTCGAGCAATTCGAAGATGAACGGGAAGACAGTGATACAATGATATGATCCCAAGGTGCCATGCCTGAGGACAGAGCTAAGAGTAGGCCTTGAGCACAGCCAAGCATTACCCTACAGCCAAAAACTAATTTTTAAAAAGAAACAAAATTTGAAGCCTTTTTGGGAAAAAGATGTTATAAAAACTTATATCATCTATGAGTAACATAATTTAATTATACAAGTTACACCACTTATTTTATATTTTGTCTGACCTCTACAAGTACAGAAAATTCAATCATATGCCTCTGTATATATAAATACATATATATACTTATATATATATACATATATTATCATATATATATAAGATATAAATATTTCTGTTGTGAATGCTTTTCCCCTTTCTGCTGCATTGGCCAGTATCGCTGCTCTTCTCTGAGGTCTTCCATTATCTCTTCTCTGCACTGCTTTCCAAGCTTGGACATTAGCATTTGGTCACCTGAGGCTCGTGCCTTGCCACATTGGTGAATGAGCTTGAGAGATGTTGAAGACAGGCATCCCTTTGTGGCTTTCTCTCTCTCATCTTTCCTTGCACAGCTATGGATGTGCTGAACCAGTCGGTTGTATTCTTCATAGATGTCATCAATGATGGCATCTTCCCATGGTGCTGCAATGGTGCCAAAGAATTCCTAATTGATGGTCATTCCTGGAAGTTCTCTTCTTAAACTTTGCAGCCTTTTCTCCCCATTGCGTGAAGTAGAATTTTGCACCGAAGGAGACGGTGGTCTGATTCTGTTTGGAATTTTGGGATGACAGTGACCTCGGTCAGGCAAAGCCGTCCATTGAATATGAAGTGGTCAATTTCATTGTAAAACTGTTCACCAGAAGATTCCATGTCCAATGCTTAGATTCCGCCTTCAGGAACTGTGAGTTACCATGAATGGTTGACATGATGAACTAAGATAGTTTCTCATCTTGTTCATTCCATTCTAGGCCATGGATCCCAAAGTAAAGTCCTTCAGCTGATCTTCTTGGTCCTATCTTGGCATTAAAATCACAGACTTTGATCTTGTAGAAGGTAGACCTGGGCCCTATGAAATGAAAGCAGGATGAGAACACTCTTTGGGTCTCCCAAGGTGTAATCGAAAGTGCTATGCTTGGAATATCACACCTCACTCAAGTGAGACAAGGAATCTGGAGTTCGACCTCCATCAACGTTCCAGAGTCAGGGATGCTGTCTCTTTAGCCAAGGTCATGAAAATCAGATGGGCTGCACATGTCATGCAACTTGTAGACAACCACTGGACTAGAGCCATTACCAACTGGATCCCACGGGATGTCAAAAGATCACGAGGCTGCGCACATACAAGATGATCATAATTCTTCGTCAAGAACTTGAACAATCAGTTTGAGGCTCTTAGTATTCCTGGAGCTACCAGATGCCATTGGGCTACACTGGCACGTGATAGTGACAAATGAAAACATTACTGGCACCTGTTCGAGCAAATAGAATAATGGGATGTCAAGTGACCAAGTGATATTTCTGTACTCCACAAGTACAGAAATTTCAATCACTAGTCTCTGTATACATACACATATATATATATATATATATATATATATATATATATATATATGTATATATATATATATATATATATATATATGTTTTAGTTAAAAACCAGATTTCATAGGTATTGCTGAAATGGAAGATTTTTAACTATAAATAACTATCTCATAAATAATTATATATAAGTTAATTTAGTCAAAGTTATATAAAATTTGCTACTATTCTTTTTCCATATTATTTTAAAAATTATATACATTGGGTAGCAAGAATTTATAAACAAAAAAGTTTTATCACCTGCAAGAGTAGTTCAGGGTCACTGTCATAATCATGAATACAATTAACTTTAGAGTACAAGCTCTAGTGGAGGGCTGGAGAGATTCTAGTGAGTATGAGTTTGCTTGCCTTGCATATGGCTGACCCTGGGCCTGGTAATCCTTTTCCATGTATGCCCCCCAAAAGAGTGATCCCTAAGCACAGAGTCAGGAGTAAACTCTGAACACTGCCAGATGATACACAAAAATAAAAAAACAAGACACAGGACCTGAGCATTAATACAGCAGGTAGGCTGCTTGCCTTGCATGCAACCAATACAGATTGAGGCCTGGCACCCCATATGGTCCCCAAAGCACCACCAGGAGTAATTTCTGAGTGCAGAGTGAGAAGTAACCTCTGACTCAGGTATAGCCCCAAAACAAATAGCAAAAAATGAAGGCACTGGTGCAATAGTGGTGTTACAGCACAGAAGTCCTAATGGGGATAACTAAGAATCATTTTTCTTCTTATATTTTATAGTTCAAAACTAAAATAAATAAGTTTAAATTATTTTCAAACTGATCCTGAGGTTTCTTTTCTATGTAAACCATTCCCTAGAGCATGTTTTATTTCTTTTTAGAATTACTTAGAAAAAAGCATTATTAACCAACTGATGTCAATACTAAAAGAGGTATGATAGTGTCAACCTCTAACTTTGCCTGTGGGCAGTTGGGAGGAAGATATTTTTTCTTCCTAACAATGTTGAAAACAGATGCAAATAAATAGTATTTCCCCAAGAAACAAAATCAATGTGTATGAACTTCTCAAGCTACATCTTTTTGGCCAGCAGAGTGGCAGATTTAAAACACTGCTGAATGAGCTAGGGTCATCTAGATAACACCCCCATGGGGGAAGAGTGGTGCTTTTAAATTCCTGTTAAGAGTCTTTCTCTGATCATCATCTATCTACCTTTGATCTGATCCAGGTTTCTTGTCTCCATGCTCTAAAATTGGGATCAAGTATATTTCATTAATAATGTTACATTTTTAAAGAGTGACCCGGAGGAGATGACTATTGAAGGAACTTAGCTACATGAGGCTCATCAAGCAGGAAGATCTGAGATGTCCCATCAAGGCAGTACAAATCAGTTTAAACACTGTCACAGAATTCATATAATATATGAAGTACCTTATTCAAACACAATATAACCTAAAAAGGTTAGGTCTGACTGTATTCTTTTTTGTCGTTGTTGTTCTTGTTAAATTGAACTTGTTTAGGAGTAGTTTTCAACGTGATTTCTGTGCTATGTATGATAGTGGGTTGTCTTTGTTAGTATATTTTAGTGGGGACACTTCTCCAAACCTCATGAAGGTCAGCATTCTCCTAAGAATTCTATTCCTTATGAATGATTAATAGTTAATATTAATATGCTATTAATAATATTATACTCCACCAACTGTGATTTCAGGAGGAACTGACTCCTTTGACTTTGCCCTCCTCTCTCTAGAGTCACAGCCCCTCTCCAATGAGGGTTCCAACTGTTTGTTCCATTCTCGTTCCTTCCTTACTTCTCCACTACAAACCAGTGTGAGATGTTCCCTTTGACCTTCTACATTTCCATATGGCAGAAGGTTTGCCTTTCCCACTGTCCTCTACATGGTGACTCCTGTCCTTCTGATTCAGAAGTCCTCCTTCAGACATGGCAAGCACATCAACTAGGTTCTTCTGAACAAGTCAAATCTCTATTGAATTTGGGATGTTACCATTGCACTGTGACACAGGGTAAATGGTACAGCTACCAAGAACACCTCTACTATTGCTTCTGTCTATCAATATCGCTGATTCACTTCCCTACTGGATATGTTCTGAATATCACACACTGCAGTTGATTCTTGAGCTATTGATACCACTTGATAACAATTGCCACTGGGCAGAGGACTAATGATTGTACATTTATTGAAAGATACTAAGCACCCAATAAGTATATCAGAAATATAATTTAATTTATTGCTCAACTTACTTTTATTTATAAATTGTGATGAAGGGAGGCAGTTCTCTCTATCTTTCTATGTATATAGAAAGAAAGAAAGAAAGAAAGAAAGAAAGATAGATAGATAGATAGATAGATAGATAGATAGATAGATAGATAGATAGATAGATAGATAGATAGATAGATGGATGGATGGATGGATGGATGGATGGATGGATGGATGGATGGATGGAT
The DNA here is from genome assembly GCA_021461705.1 of Cryptotis parvus. Classification (NCBI taxonomy): domain Eukaryota; kingdom Metazoa; phylum Chordata; class Mammalia; order Eulipotyphla; family Soricidae; genus Cryptotis; species Cryptotis parvus. The sequence continues at coordinate 200,613 of JAJIBD010026293.1, forward strand.
GGATGGATGGATGGATGGATGGATGGATGGATGGATGGACGGATGGACAGATGGGTGGACGGACTGGTGGACAGATGGGTGGACAGACTGGTGGACAGATGGGTGGACAGACTGGTGGACAGCCGGCCAGCCGACCGACAGACAGACAGACAGACAGACAGACAGACAGACAGACAGATAGATAGATAGATAGATAGATAGATAGATACATAGATAGATAGATAGATTAAAAGATATACTTACTTTTGTTTGTATATTGGAATGAGGGGAAGGAATTCATGCTATGTATCTATATATCTATATACCTATATACAAATACATAGATTTCTGATATATACCTATATATACATATATACATATATACACTTGTCTGTAGTGGAGAAGGAAGGAATGTAGTGGAGAAGGGAGGAATGAGAATGGAACAAACAGTTATGGCCTTCATGGGAGGGGAGGGCAGTTACATTAGAGAGAGGACAAAGTCAAAAGAGTCAGTTCCTCCTAAATCACACTGTGGGTGGTGTATAATATTATTAATAGCATATTAATATTACTATTATTAATAAGGACTAGGATTCTTAGGAGAATGCTGAGCTTCATGAGGTTTGGAGAAAATGGTATACCCACTAAAATATTTCATAAAAAAAGAAAGCCCACTATGATACATCACACAGAAATCTATATAGAGAGAAATATCTATATCTCTATATATTAGAGTGATATCTGTATATAGATCTATATATCTATCTATCAATTGAACAATCGATCTATCTATCTCTCTATCTAGGTAGCTAGTTAGCTAGCTCTACGTAATGTTTATTTTGTTTTATTATACATATATGTAATTGATAAACCCATGACCTAATATAATGGCTTGAGGCTCTTTATGTTCCTGTAGCAAGCCGATGCCCCTGGCTCTACTGGCATGAGACAGGACATATGGAGATATTACTGGTACCCGCTGTAGCAAATAGATGATCAACGGGAAGTTCGTGATCGTGATCGTGATATGTAATATGATAGTCACTTACAAGCTGTTGTCAAATGGGAGAAATCACATTGAAAATATTTCCTTTTGATAGCACATTGCAGTATTAAAAATTCCAGCCTCCAAAATACAGCATGATTAGGTATTTAAGTAGAGTTAATGAATTTCAGAATCCTTTGAATGTCTTATTATGAATTAGTATTATTGACGTGGATAATTAAACTGATTAAAAAATCAGCAGGCCTTTTTATTCTTGCCTTGGGTTTTCAATAAAGCATACTTAATTCTCTTTTAAAAACATTGTCATTAGTTCTGTTTAGTCCTAGATATAAAAATTAGAATGAAAAAAGAGAAACTTCAAATTGAAAAGAAAAGCTTAGCCTTTCTGTTTTCTCAGAATCTAATGAACATCTGGTCCTTTTGAAATCCATTATAGCATCCAATTTATTTAAAAAGCAAGATTGGAGAGAAAAATAGGACCAAGAGGTAAAATAAAGCAACAGAATATATTCATGTAATTATAGATATAGATTAGTTTCAAGTATCAGTTTTTTATCTGATGATATGAAAGTGCATAGAATATCTGCTGAAATTCTAGCTTCTTATAGTTTCATAATTGTATGCCTTATTTTCTTAAGATTCATGGGTTTGGCTACCCTAAACTGCTATTATACAGGCTGTGTTTAAATTGTATTTATATTAAGTTAGTACAAAAACACAACTAGGAACAAATAATATAATCTTTTCAAATGTTGCATACTATTCATTCTGCTTGGTTTTTAATGATAGTAATAATACAAAAATTAAATCTACTATAGTAAACCAATATATAACCACAATATAGAATATAGACAAAACATCTATATCTATATGTATTTATAACAAGTATTCTGATGATTTCTGAAATTAGAAAAAGAGTTAGTAAATATAAGTCAAAGGTACTCTTTGAATTTGGAAGAATATGCATTTCTGAGGTTTTATAATTTGAACATTTCTATGTACTTTCATCTTTTCTCCCATCATCTCTTTTCTTGCATACAAGCATTTAAATATTATTTGCACATGCTAAAACAACTACAAAAATCACAGCAAACCCAGTTATTTTGACTCCATATTCCTCTATGTTGTGCCCGCTCGAGCAAATTGATGATGAAAGGGAAGACAGTGATACAGTGATTCCTCTATGTTTACTTTATCAGAACTTCTCTACATATGTGTAACTTCTCTAGGACATGTGTAGACAATCTGTAACGTACAATGTGTTTTCACCAATCCATCTTCTCTATGGTCCATTTCTTCAGAATTTCATACTCATAACTCCACTGAAAATGATCTCTTCAAACATTTCCAGGGATCTATATGTTGAGAAATCCAGGTTTTCATTATTGCTAACCTTAAGGAACCTAAACTTAGGATAGTTTTGGCTGTAACTGGTAACTTCTCAATATACATTCATCTGATTCTGTGATATCCTGATACTGTGTTTTCCTTACTTGAACAACCATCACTGGAATCTGGGTCTTATGAGCCCCTCATCCCTAATCTTTTGCTCTCCTCTTCCACCATCAGCCATCAATAGGTTCATTCCAGAGGCATTTATTTCGCTGTCCAGTTTCCACTGACTGGGATGCTCCAAGGTTAAGTAGAGGATCTTCTCTTCTCTAGCTATATATTCTCTTTTAAATAACTCATTTGGTGACTAAATTATCTATATGTTGTCTTTACGATAAAGATTGGCAAATTTAAGTCCTCAGTTTTGAGTACATCTTTCAACTTCAAGTGTATAATTGGTTATATAAAAGTGCTGTCATTTGTAACTGACAAAAGTAAAATCTGGAGATCCATTCATGTAGGAATACATATTCCAAGTTGTCTTCTACTACTTTTACAAGACTTTGTTATTCATGTTCTTCAGTATTGAAAAATGCTAGAGAGATTAAGGGAAGTACTAGCATACCTTCTGTTCTTTAACTTTCAGAATTGGTTTGGTGGAGAACTTCACTTTTATGCACAAAATAAATACTACATACAATAATATTTAATCACATAACACACAAGACAATTCATACACAAGTATATTCAAACCTTATCACACTGTCTAAGCATATACTCCATAAGTCATAGCAGCATTTGAGATAAGAAACTGTGTCATTCTAGTGAAAAGCCAACACCTAGAACACGGGATATCTTCAGATGCCCACATAGTTTTAAAGGTCACATGTAGGGCTGAACCCTGACTTTTACAGGTATTGTTTTAATTATATTATTATCTTCTTGAAACAAATTTGCAGTACAAACTAAAACTATTATTTAAAACACTAAATTTGAAGTACTATATTTTAATACTTATATTTATAGAGAAAGAAACAAAGCAAGGGATAAAATCTTCATCTTCAAATTAACACAAACCTTTTAACTACACATACTACATTCCACTGCCATTACCAAAATTATGTAAGTATTATCTGGAGTGGAATTTATCATTTATACTTCAATGTGTCCTTCAATGTATCTTTCAATTTTTTTAAATGAAAAAGATTAGCTGACACAATGCAGTAGTCCCAAACATAATTATGTTTTCTCTCAAGAAAAAGGAAAAAGCAGGTGAATCACTTTTTCTGATCTTTACTGCTCTGTGCAAACATCAGAGGTGATACAGGACAGAAAGTTATTTACTATAGGAATTTAGATAGCAAAGTTCATACAATCACATAACTAGAAATGACTAGAAAAGATCTAATATTTAGAAAGTTGTGCTTTTTGGGATAATGAGCTTACAGTAATTTACTTGTTTTTGTTTTCTTTAATAAAGGAATTGACAAGTACTACTATTTATTCAATGCAGGCAGTTTCTCAGGGCATGTATATCTACTTCAAAGATGGCAATATAAAACATTTACTGCAAATAAAAATACTTTGCAGGAAAAATTTCCAATTACTATTCCCAGGTAGTTTAAATTTTCCACATGAATAATATTTTCAGCTATTTTATGTCTTCAATAAAGCTTCAAACCATGGAAGTTGAACCTCTAAACTCGAATCTAATCCAAGTTAATACAGTATTTTGAAACAAAGAAATATTTAAAAAGTTATTGTTTGCTTATTGAAATGAAATGGAGAATTATACTGACAACTAGTAAAACTACAGATTTTAGGAAAAAACTGGACACACTTTTAAATGCTAAGAGAACAAATTTCCTTATAAAATGAACTTTGAATTCATTTTCGGAAATCTGCACCAGTAGAATTCTTTGAGAATTAAAGTTTGACAAGCATTAAAGCTAAAATCTTTAAATTCTAGTCAAAAAATTCTTTATGCTTTGTTTGGCTTGTTGATTAGATACTTAAGCTTTAAACTTGGAAGAATCATGAAACACTTATTTGTTTCCATTAGTCCATTTGAGCAGAAATCAAATTGCCACACTGAGGTTTACTAATAGCAAGATGTATTTTAAAATATAATTTAAAAAAAGACAGTTTGAAATTTGCATTGTGAATTTCATTTAAAGTGTTGCTTTTAAAATTTATTTTGCATATTTACCTTTCAGCAATATCTATTGCACCATTATAGTAGTTAAGTTCTACCCATATCCTCCCCCCCACCCCCTTATTTTACCTCAATAACCCTGTAAACAGAGACAAGAGAGGGAGTCTTTTACCTTTCCCCTACTGTAGCACAAAACATAACTTAACCAACCAGCCAGTATACATCTTAGTCAAATGAGAACATCAAAGGAAACAATGTACTGAAAATTTTAGAAATTAAATTTTCTGAATTTTATTTTTTTCCAGTTATTTTTTGCCAAACAGAATGTCCACTGAAGACAGATGGACAGTGAAGAAAATCACAGGGAAACTCACTTGGATCTTAACAACATGAATTCCAGTTTGAGTCAGGTCTGTATGTGCAACTGGCATAAAAAGTGGAAATAAAGGAATTACAAGAAAGAACTCTTTAAAGGTGAGGCAAGTGAGAAATCCTACTCTCTCAGATGAGTTGTTGAAAATCGTTTTGTTACAGATGTAAGATGGCAGTCTAAATGAGTCACTAATTGCACTTCAAGGCAAGGGCTCCTGACATTACAGCATTCATCAAATGAGAAGAGAGATACTATAGGATGATGAATTATACAGCGCAAAAGGAACAATTGATGTGTTATGAACCTCTCAAAGCTGGAAAATAAACAGAGAAGAAAACTTTGCCGAAAGTGGTTCCCCCTTTGGCCTGCAATACATACAAGTACATTCCTTTCATTTTCATCAATTTACTAATGATTGGAAACGCAAAAGTATATAGCACACCAAAAATATCAAAAACAGGGACCTGAGTGATACAGTGGGGAAAAAAATAAAAGCAAAAGGAAAATATATACCCTGACCTCTGCATACATCAACTTCTGGACAAAAATGGAGACACTCATATTATGGAAATTAAATCAAGAAAAAAGTTGGGAGGAGAAAAATACTATGACTACTCGCCATCACAGCCTATTATTTCTACCTGCTTCTGTATACATACAAGTACATCCTCCAAACACATCTAATATAAATATTTCCCAATGGGTGCAACAGTATGATTGCTACATTTTGAAAAATTGTCTGTAAGAACTCCTTGGTTTGCAAGTCATTTTAGGTTAGCGCATCAAATGTATTTCACATGTATATAGTCAATATTCATTTTTTATAGATTTAGACTTGAAACTCATCTTTCAGAGGCCAAACTCATAAGTGAGTAGACCAGGATTAGATCCCATGCAGTCCATATGGCCCCATGCTCCCTGAGCACCGCCAGAGGTGATCCCTAAGAGCAGAGTCAGAAGAAAGCCCCGAGGACCATGAGGTGAGAATTCCCCATCCCCAAGAAAAAATGTATTATCTTTCAAAAAATTCTTACAGTCTAAAAATGTTTTACTCACTGCTGCAGATACTAAACTTATAGGACTCATTATCAATTTTAATAAGCATCAAAAATGATTTTACAATGATTTTCCATTTGTAGCAGATTTTTAATTTTCTGATTTCAGTTTATAATGTCTAAGATGAACAAGAATAATTTTACATCTTTAATAATTCTTTTACATTAACTACAGATATTTTTCTTCTATGTATAACAATAAAACTTCACGTTATCCATTAATTTTTTTTTATATTATGATGCAACACTAACAACCTCTATCTATAAAATACACCATTATTCTGGTGACTTTACAATTTTTTTTACTTCTTAAATTCTAAAAACAATTCTAGAAATTAGGAAACAATTAAAAAAAGTTATTCGTGTTGTTTTCCACCTGAATAAATTTTCATTTCATTCCAAAAGAAAACACTGAAAATACATTCTTGTTGAGAGATACCATATTGCTGATGTCCTAAAAGATGAGTAGATGCAAGAAATTGTGCCACTGGTGGATGGGTCTTTGTAGTTTTCTCTATGAATTATTAGGAAAGTCTTCGAAGGTAAGAAACAAAATGTACGTGATTCACAAACTATTCTGATGACAAGTAGCTTAGTCTAAAGCAGATGTCCCCACTCCTAAACATCTATCCCACAAATGCTTTTTAAAAATGACACAGTACAATAATAATAATAAAAAACAGCACAAGCTATTTAGAAAACCCAAAAGATCACGACTGTAGAAGTATCTTAAAGACCAGACTTCTTTGGGTACATTGAGTCACCAAATTGCAATTCATTGTGAACACTTGTCTCTCCTTTTTATAAGAGTCCATTCGACTGCAAGTCGCCAAGCCGTTCTCGGTTCCTTTTTTTAGACTTCCCTTTAGTCCGCTTTCTTCTTTACACATGGGACCTGTAGATTAGTCTCCTCTTCCATCCACCTCTGAAGCTGGGCCATGAATAAATTCCACGTTACATAAGCTTGAATAGTAAAACTGGAGGCGAGAACAGCGATTTTGGCTGCTAACACATTTACATTTCCAGAAAAGGCATCTGGATCCCAACTCAGTTCTCCAGCCAGGTGAAAACCAGCGGTGACCACCGAGACAATGAGAGTCACCAGTCGACCCAAGATAACCACCACTGCCCAGAGCGAAATCTCTTTCTGGAACTTTTCATCACTAAAATAAAACAGATCACAAATGTGGGAAAGGAATTCCACAAAGTAATGCAACATGAGAAGAACAAGTCCCAGATGGTTCAAGTACAAGAGATAAGCCCCGCGATGTGGAAGAGGTGAAGACCAACGTAGATCAGTTGGCGAGGCAGATCTTGCTTTTGGTTCTCTGGAAGTAGAGCTCAGGAAAAGCATGAAACCAGTAAGCCAACTGGGAAATGTAGAAAAACTTCATTTGGAATGTCATCATTTTATGGGGCTGAGCCCTCCATAAGAGGGTTGGGTCCGCCAGGCAGTTTTCAGAGATGAGAATGAGTGTGCCCCAAATACAAGAGACCAGGTAGAAAGCACTAAACTGGCCAGATTCATTAAATCTGCTTTGTTTTGCTTTTGGGGAACTGCATTCGCCTGTTAAACCTATCCAACACATAGTCCTGAAAGGTGGCATGGAGGATGATAGCCGCGAGCATGTAGAAGAAAACCGTGGCCAGATCTTTGATGCCATAATAATAGAGGGACTTGGACTCAGCGGCGCGGTCCTGGGCTGCAGGGACCGTGACGCTGTGCTGGAGCGTGAGAAACACGATCGAGACTTCTGCGGTCCCCTCGAACATGAGCCCTAGCACGAAGAACATCCCTACACAGGCGACGAGGTCCGCATGATTCTGCAGGATGAATTCGTGGCTCAGGACTGGGGGTTCTTGGTGCCCTTCTTACGAAACGCCATGGTAGCGCCTCTCAGCTACTCACCGGCGAGCAGCAGCCTCCCTCCCCGGGCTGCTCCTCACTGCGCCGCGGCCGCCGCTGCAGCTCCGGGGGCCGCGCGTCCCATCCCCGCGGCCGGCCCGTCCCAGGTCGCGGCTGCTGCCCCGACACCATAAATCAAAGGCGCGGGCCGAGCAGGACTGAGCATGCGCGCCCGGGGACGGCGGAGGCAGGGCAGGAAATGGAGCGCCCCGCCCCTGCCCGGCCGGCGTCAGGCCAGCAGGGTGCCAGCCTGGATCGGCCGCGGGGTCCGCGCCCCTTGCAAAATAGCTCCAAGGTCAAGGTGCTACTGCGTACGTTGGTTCAGGAGCATCTCTGATATTGTCATGGTGCGGGAAGGGACTCTGGTTGCTCGCCATTAGAATTCTAAATATAAAAGCGGCGGAATCAATGTAACCATAGCCTACAATTAGGGGCTTTTTCACTAGGGCTATTATTAAACGCTTGCCTTTCTAAGGAAGGCTTTCTAGAAAACCCATGAGGTCAGTTTAACCTACACTCTATTGTTAGAGTCTCCCTCCTCTCTCTTCTGGTGCGATGGGGTGGAGTGAGGGGGTGGGGGGGGGGGGATTTGAACGAAAGAGAAACTGAGGCACTGAGCGGTTAAATAATATGACTAGGATGACATCGTTGGTCAATGTCAGATATGATCCACTCTGGATCCAGAAAAGACTCTCTTAAAACTATTGAATTATGTTGCCTCTAATTGTAAAACCAGTACAATTATTTACCTGGGAATACTCTTACTATGGCAACAACAAAGTGCACTAAGAACAATCCTGTCATTAGCAATAAGAATAATTTGGTTAATAATTATGTTAATTGTGTTAATCACTGTGTTAATATTCTTCAGCAACAGTATTTGTTGCATTTTAAAAAGACCTTGGAGATGGCTGGAAGCACTTTATTAAAAGGTCTTTTGGCTTCAAAGCCTCTAACAGCTCTCTGTAGCATATAAGAAACCTGTTTCATAATTACAGCTTTTGCATATAACTTTGCTATCACAAAGCAGTGTTTTGCAAATGCTAACTCTTTTTTGTCTATTGAAACACCATGTCAGTATTCAAATCTCTCATTGAATATGGAGCAATTACTTTTCTCGTTTCCCCTATGTCTTCTGAGGTCATAACCCTTAATGACCCTTAATGACCCTTGAAGTTTGGAACATAGATTTCAGGAGGAAAAAAATTGCACCACTATATAAAGAATAAGCACACATTAAATTTAGAATGCCCAGCCACTCTTCATCCTCGTTTCACTACTATCTCAAACTCCTAAGAGATGGATTTTTGACCTGTATAATTCCTTTTAAATATTGGACAAAGTATTCTAATCAATATAAACTGTCTAAGCCTCCGGTAACAGCCAAACAGTCCTGTACAGAATTTACTTCAGGAGGTGTTTTTGTGTTAATGAAAATTACTATATATTTTTCCATGGTGAAAAGGCTCTATTTCTTGAGGGATTTTTTTAGTGGCTAGATACCTTTCTGGAGTTGATTAAACTGCATTTTCTGTAGTTATTATTATTTTTTGTATTATCAGTTCTTAGCCCTGACAGCTCAATTATGAGAGGTGATCTAATTAAGTGAGGAATGAAAAATAGTGGAGGATAAAAATGAACACTTTTATACAAACAAAAAATATGAAACTTGTAGAAGGCAGTTCACAAGAATCAAAGAAAAAGGCAGTGCTCTGTTAGAAGTGTCAAGTTCACTTGGGAAAACACACATTTATCTTTGTAAAACTCATAAGCTTAAATACATAATTCATCAGTCTACTAAGAGGTACAGACAATGTTTATAATCATTTTATGGCAGAGTAACTAGAACTGATACACACTTGGATTTGACAGACAGGCTTTCTAAATATGATATTGAAAATATGATAGATTTGCCTCAAAAAGGTAAAAAGTCAAATATCACAAATACTTATTCACAGTAGGAAATATTATTTTATCACAAATGATATAAAGGCATCATGAATTAGTACAAAATCATCTAAAATTTAAAGCAAAATCAACTTTATACCCATATTTGTTTATTGTTTTTAAGAAGAAAACCTTCTGGGCCTGGAGCAACAGGTAGGAAATTTGCCTTGTATAAAGTCACCGGGGTTAATCCCCAATATCCATATGGTCCTCTGAGCAATGTTATTAGTAAGATTGAGTATAAAGCCAGGAAGCCAGGAGTAACCCCTGAGCATCTCAAGGTGAGCCCACGGCCAAAAAAAAAAAAAAAAAAAGGAATAAAACTTCAGCAAGCCATCATTCCTTTTAAGCTTATAATAAAATGTGTTCCATAAGCTAAATTTTCTGTTTAAAACTTACATTAAATAGGACCTAGTACTAGAACTTTTGAGTTATTTCTCTCAAGAAATTTATTGCAAAATTTTTTAATTTTCTGAAATTATTGATAACTAAAGGTATTATAAAATTGTATATTTTATACTTTATGTAACATGTCTTGCTTTCTGTTATTTTATTGCTACTATTTGACAAATAATGTGTATAACAATATTTTCCAAAAGTTGATGCCAATATTATTATATCACTAAATACATTTGGAGAGTCTTTCGTTATACATAGCCTGACACCTGTGCTATAGAAAATTATTAAAATAAAATGCAGACTTCTGCTTCTAAACATGGTGATGTACCTGCAATTGAACTGCCATTAGGTACTGTAAGTAACTGGAAAACTAGATGAATTATATAAAAATTATATAAAGAAACTTTATATTTTTTGGTTATTGGAAAACATAGGACTCTGGTTCCTGAAAGAAGATAGGCAAGTGAGTTCAGGTTTTCAATTGCCTTGACTGGCTTTATGGAAGCATTTTGCAGTTCACGGTACAACAAAATCCAAAAAAAGCCTGAGTATCTTTGCTGAATTGAGGCAAGACAAAGGTTAAGAGAAATAGAGGCTACAGAAATGTACTGGACAGAGTGATAGGACAGAAAGTAAGATGATGAGATGAACCAGAAATGTGTCTGAGTGCCCCCTAGAGAATGCTACTAATTTTAAATCTTACATATATTTGTCTTTAAATACATGAGACCAAGCACAGAACAGTAGTTGGCATGCAAAATGGAAAATTTCTAAGAATAAAATGCGATTAGGAGATTTTCAAGTATGAAATAGAGCGTAAGATCCTTCTGGAGCACCTGGAAAACTCCACACTCAGTAAAAAGCACAAAAAATGACATGCAGTAGAAAGGCTCAACTTTAAAGGAAAAGCAAATTCAGAGTCTCCCACAATTTCCAAGAAGCTTAAAAGAACCGCTTAAGTAACTACTCTAACTCCATAAATTGCTCTGTAAATTATAAATAGCTCAGTATATAGCTACTACCTGTCAGAAAAATCTACGAGTCAGCATCGTGAAGTTCATATTACCTATGATGTTGAGACTATAAAAATCCATCTTTAAATGTTGATCCTGTCACTCTGCAACAAAAGGAAATTCATTTAAGAATGAATTTCATAGTGAAAACAACATGGACATACTGTAACATAGCATTGGAAAACATTGTTTCACCTGTAACATAATATTGTAAGTCACATTGTTTCATTTAAATTTTCGAAGATGTCACAAGCCTTTCTGCTGTAATATGTGGTTTAGGGGACTCTGGGGAGTTTAAGTACCACCTCTTAATAACAGGTATTTATGGCTAAATCCTTAAGCAGCTAAATTCTTTCCCTGGGCAGTAGATTGTTTCCTTTCAAATGAAATATATACTAATCCCTCCCAAAGCTAACAAAAGTCTCATGCCAATATAACAGCAAGCTCCTATTTATCACTCAGGCAATTCTAAGCTAAATTAGATCTAGTCACCGAAGTACTCCTTGGGCACTTTCCTTTGTTAACCTTATTCATGAATGAAGACTTGTGAATCAAAGAAACAAGGTTTCTTTGATTCCCACACACTAAAGGCAGAGGAAAATGCAACAGGTAGTTCCATTCCAGAAGTGAGTCAATGAGATGCACACAACAATCAATAATCAAAAGCAATTATGAAATCTAGCCAGGAAAAGTCACTAGCTCTTGACTACAACTAAGTCTTGTCTCCTGTGAACTGAAGATACATTTCTTTGCTTCTTCGAAAACACAGGTTTAGGGGTTGGAGTGACAGTAGAGTAACAGGAAGCTTGCTTTGCACACAGCTGACCTGGGTTCAAACTCTGACACCCCATAACTCACAAGTTCCCCGAGCTTGCCAGAAGTGATACCTATGCACAGAGCGAGGAGTAAGCCTTGAGCACTGCAAAGTATGGCCTCTAAAACAAACAAACAATAAATAAATAATTAAATAACTTAAAACATGATGAAGTCCGAGTATGAATAACTATTTTATATTAGGGGAAGTATCAGGTCCAGGAAAGTATTTCTGATTAGGTAATATCTGTATAGTTGTTTGCATGAAGTTAGAGAAAAACTACAATAATTTCCAAAGAAGAATGTCCTAGATTATGTGCAAGTCTAAATGCTATGAAGCATTTTTTGTTCATGATTTTTCCATGAATAGCATACTAGTATTACAGGAAAGGGTGTGTGTGGGATGTTGTGTGTGTGTGGGGGGGGGTGGCGAAGGATGACAAAAGAAACAGAAGCCAATAGGGAACACCACATACTTTATAGTCAGAGTAAGGGCTTTGAATTTGGTCTGAGATTGGCTAGAAAACTCTAGAATTTTTCAGCACTGTTTCAAATAGAACACTTTTGCTTGTATCTGAAATTAGATTTCACGATCACGATCACGATCTTCCCGTTGATCATCTATTTGCTAGAGCGGGCACCAGTAATATCTCCATATGTCCTGTCTCATGCCAGTAGAGCCGGGGCATCGGCTTGCTACAGGAACATAAAGAGCCTCAAACCATTATATTAGGTCGGGGAACGACCTAATATAATTGTTACTGGAATTTGTCATATCAAATACAACACGAGAAGCTTGCCAGGCTTGCCTAGCGGGAGGCAAACCATTTTAAACACCTCCAAATAAAGCATTTATTGATGAGCCGGGCTATGATGGGCTGGTCTGCTGGGTGGAGTTCTGACGAGAGGGAAGTCCAAATGTGGAAAATGGCGGTGCCCGTGGAGTGAGGGGGTTTGGTCTGGCTTGTTGTGAGGCTCTGCCGAGGTGGTGGGCCAGGGCTAGAACCCATCATGCCTCCCAACTGCCTCATGAACGGCTGGGCACAGGGAGAGCAAGGAACAGCTCTGCCCCCATGTCTGAGAGTCTCTGGACCAGCATACCTGGGCTGGATTGAGGTAAAAGCTGCTGCAGGGTGGGTGTCGATGATCCGGGCTGTGATGGGCTGGTCTGCTGGGTGGAGTTCTGACAAGAGGGAAGTCCAAATGTGGAAAATGGCGGCACCCGTGGAGTGAGGGGGGTGGTCTGGCTTGTTGTGAGGCTCTGCCGAGGTGGTGGGCCAGGGCTAGAACCCACCATGCCTCCCGACTGCCTCATGAAACGGCTGCCGGAGCGATAGCCTAGCGGGTAGGGCGTTTGCCTTGCACGTGGCCAGCCTGTGCCGGCCGGGGTTCGATTCCCGGCATCCCATATAGTCCCGAGCACCGCCAGGAGTAATTCCTGAGTGCAGAGCCAGCAGGACTAACCCCTGAGCGTTGCCGGGTGTGACCCAAAAAAGAAAAAAAAAAGAAGTATTAGCCCATCTGAAATTAGATTTAAATATCAAAAATATCAATATTATACTACTGTGTTTCATGAGCTATCTTTTTAAATAATTTTTGTGTGTTGTCTATGAAAGAAACTCAAGAATATTCCTGTGATTCTAGCATTCTTTCAAATATTGTGTATTCATTTTGGTTATATGTGCAACAAAATGGAAAAATCAACTTACAAAATTTCCTATACCAAAATAACAAAACTGCTGTTAATATGAAAGTATTTGTTCCTGAAAGAATGCTTAATTTAACTTTTGTTCTTCTACAAAGGAACCATTCTTACCTAGAGGAATTTAATGTTTTCTGTGATATTTCCAAATCCCCCTAACTCCCTATGAATCTATTCAAGAGTATAAGTGAAAATCACATATAAACAAGTCATAATTTTGAATTATTGTTATATTTCAATGCTAATGTAAACTGGATGTTTCAAAAGTACCTTAACTGATGAATTCATTTATAGGTCTAATCGAATTTTAATCGCATATACATATAAAACTATTTAATATTCACAAGAAATGCCATTACCTTATACATCTAAAGAGATGGGAGAGATGGGATGGTCCATATACTATTTTAAGAATTGACAGATTCTCCTTTAAGAATGGGTGATTTGGGTGTGCTAAAACATTAGCATAATTTAAGAATTTCATTAAAGTATATTTTGTAATTTGCTTATTTTTAATATACTTGTATTCTAATCTCTTAAAAGTGTGCTTCAAAAGATACACTAGAGATTAATATTTATATGTAGCTAATCTATAAGATATGTTTATACAAAGCCTGATATTAAAGCAAGTATTCTGTTTGAAAGAGCAATTATTGGCAATCTGCAATAAATAAAGTTTAATTTCCTGAAATAATATTATCAATTTTTAAACAGAATGGCATTTTACAGGGGTTTTTCCTCTCTGTGAGGAGAAACTTTCTGTTCATGGGAAAATATTTTTTCAATGCTTCATTCTCTTTAAGACTTGTAGGCGGAATTTCCCCATCTAAAATTTCTGCTATACGATGAAACAAAAAATTCATTCAGAAAACATTTCTAATGTATGCGGATTATTAATGAACCTGCAGAAAACGGCAATTAAATTTATATACTCTGAAATAATCACTGTCTGTATCACTGTCTTCCCGTTCATCTTCGATTTGCTCAAGAAGGGCACCAGTAACATCCCCATATGTCCTGTCTCATGCAAGTAGAGCCCAAGGGCACCTACTTGCTCCAGGAACATAAAGAACCTCAAATCATTCCATCAGGTCATGGGAATGAGGTCTATAATATGGGAATGAGGTCTATAATGTTACTGGTATTTGGCATATCAAATACGACACGGGTAGCTTGCCATGCTCTGCCGTGTGGGTAGCATACTCTTGTAGTCATCTCGAAACCCAGCATTTATTGATGAACTGCGGCGGGCGCGCAGGCCTGGCTGTGATAGGCCCGTCTGCTGGGTGGAGTTCTGATGAGGGGGAAGTCCGGATGTGGAAAATGGAGGCCCTCATGTAGTGGGGGTCTGAAATAATATGTAATTTTTTATTTTTAGTTTGGGTTTGGGTTTGGGGGTCACACCTGGCAGTGATCAGAGATTACTACAGGCTCTGTGCTCAACAATCACCTCTGGCAGGGCAAAACAGATCAGTATGTGGCACAGGAGATAGAGTGCTGCCAAGATCATGCAGAAGAGATAGTACAGGAGTTAAGGAGCATGAGTGTATCCAATCCCAAGTTGATCCCCAGTATGTGGCTAACCGCTATTAGTGCCTCACTGGATCAGAAAATGTCTTATATACTAAATCTGAGGGTGGGAAGACTAAATCAAATAGGTTTCATTGAGCTAAAGACTTGGTGTTGGAGAAATTGTGCTCCCTCTGCTGGCTTTAGAAGACTGTCCAACCCCTTCTCTTTTCCACTTAACAGAAGTCGCCTATATCCTTTGGCTCATGGCCTCTTCCCTCCACCATCACAATTGATCATCACATCACCATGGCTTCTGCACTATTCACTGGCAGATTATCTCTAAGTCTGCCCACATTTTTTCCTCTCCTGCATGTATCCTAATGATTATCTTGGGCTCAGGATAATCTTACATGTCAGATCTTTATGTAATACATCCACACTAAGCCTTTTTACATAAATGGGAATATTGTTACAGTTCAGGAACTGGGACATAGCATATGTGGGAGTTATCATTCTGGCTACTACATACACTGGGAAAAAACAATGTTCTAAATAGTACAAGTGATGCAAACAACACCTTTGTAATTGTATATCTCTCTATGGTATAATAAAAAATTTTCAGGGGCCAGAGTGATAGCCCAGTGGGTAGGAAGTTTGCCTTGTATGTGGCCAGCCTGTGCTGGCCCGGGTTTGATCCCTGGCATCCCATACGGTCCCCGAACTGCCAGGAGTGATTCCTAAGAGCAGAGCCTGGAGTAACCCCTGAGCATTGCCGGGTGGGACCCAAAAGCAAAAAAAAAAATTTTTTTTTCTTCAAAAACCATTTGAGTGAATGCGCAGAGATTTGAAAGCATTGCAGATGGCTACAGCAGGAATCAGGAAGTAATAATCAACCACCAAAAAAAAAAAAAGCTTTATTTTGACAAGAAATGGTTTGGAAAGTTGAATCAAATCTATTGTTCTAGCTTACTGTGTTTTATCATTTGATATTCACAAAATAGTACAGAAAAATCAGACATGCTAATTCCTACCAATTCATTTACTAAACTTACATTTGTTATAAAGCTGCTAATATAGCCAATGGCATTGCATTTCATTTTTTGTTCCTGTTGAATTCTGGTTGACCAAGGAAAAGCATGTGACATAAAGGGGTTCCAAGTTTTTAGCTTAAACAGCGGCCATGAATAACCAGCTTTGACATGTTGCATCCCAATGTAAAGTTTGTATCATAGTCCAAAAAACCTCTTTTTCTTCACTGGTTCTAGGAATAATTAACGACTTATCTCTACTTTTCCTCCATAGATTTAAGTTGTGAATGATATCCACTTTTAAAAGTTTTGAAACTTGTGTCATATACAGCATCATAAAAGACAAATGTCTTGATAAACAAAGCCTACAACATGTTGGCAAGGGCAAAGAAGACTGTGAACCATTTATTTCTGACAAGAAAAATGATTTTAATGCCCCTAACATACCACCTTTCTCACAAATTCCCTTCTACAGAATCCATCAATCAGTGGGTGTCACTTTTTTGTGGAAGTCGTGATTTGTATTCCTCCTGGCAGCTCTCTTGCTTCACAGGCCCTAAAATAGGTTCAGTTATAGCTTACAACTGCTAGAGAGCAGAAATCCATTTCCTGCATCCATTGCCTTGGCTCACCACCATTTAATATTATTGTCTTTCAGACACTTGACACTAAAGTTCTTGACAATGTTACAAAATAGACAGAAAAAGTGGAATGCTTTCCACACAATCTATTAAATAATGTGGGAAAGATATTTTGAATTCAAGTAAAATGATTTATGATATGTGACCCAAGATCAAGAGAAATCTTTATTACTTTCTCTGTTATAAAGAAAACATGCAAATTTTCAAACAATGTAAGTTAGAATGTGCAAATCTTATACTATAACTTAGGTGATTCTTATCCTAAAAATAATTCAAGCTGTCTAAATTGTTAACTAAATAAGAAAAGTTATTATGGAAAAAACATGATTCTTCAGTGTTGATGCATCTTTCATTTGGTGCATTTTTGCCTAGCATGCAGAATTATAACACACTTTTGACTTAAAAAAAACTAACTTAAATGGGGGTGGAATCAAGGGACATTGGTGGTGGGAAATGAAAACTGGCAGAGGGATTGGTGCTGGAACACTGTATGACCCGAAACCCAAATATGAACATCTTTGTAATTATATATCTCATGGTGGTAAAATTAAAAAAAGCTGACTAAACTGAGCATTTTATTTTGTAATTTAAAATCCTTATAAGTATATTTTTTGATGCTCCTCCAATTTTGGACTTACAACTATTTTTCTAATAAGCAACATGTTTGAGCATTAAAATTTATAATAGACATTATATAAGCATGTCCAATATGATGCTAGAAAAATCCAGGTTAAATTAAAAATGTAATCATATTAGCAAGAAGCCTGTCAGCAGATACAATACTGTAATCACATGGCATCGTAGAAAGGATTTCAGTTATTAAAGATTATAATATAGAGGTAACTGTTATACCGAACAGAACTAAATTAAGACATGGATCCAGGGGACCAGAGCAATAGCACAGCTGGTAGGGCAGTTGTCTTGCACATGGCCAATCCGGGTTCAATCGGGCGTAACCAATATGGTCCCCCAAGCACTGCCAGGAGTAATTCCTGAGTGCAGAGCCAGGAATAACTCCTGAGCATCGCCAGGTGTGACCCAAAAAAGCAAAAATAGTAAGTAAACAAAAAAACAAACAAATAAAACATGGCTCGTGCGCAAATTACAAACAAGGAATTAATCTCAAATTAAAATGAAAAAATTTGAGGCAATAAAGAAATATTTTAACAGAATAAATGCATATGATCCATGCAGTTTGATCCCTGCTACCTCATGGACTCTAGAGCATCACCTGAAGTGACACCTGAACAGTCAGGAGTAATCCCTGATCATTGCCAGATGTGACTCAAGAACAAATAAACACAAACAAGATGAAAATTTTTAAACTTGACCACGGGCAGACACAACAATCATTACATCACTTGGTTTCAGGAGTGACCATGAAAGTAGCATATTCAGAAAATATGATTAGTAAAAATATTGCCACACTAATAAATGGCACATCATAGAAGGCCCATAGGATGACCTGAACATCTAGGATCAACCAATTTTTGACAAAAAAATTGCATGTGGCATGTCCAGAGTCAATCCCTGGCACTGCACTGTCCCTGAATACTACCCTCATCCTGGTCCCCTTAACTCAATAATAGATTCAATGTCATCTGTAGTTGATTGGATTTTCCACAAAAAAAAATAAGGTAATGATATTTAATGGGTTAAGGAACACTTTTGTTAATTTCTTTTTCTTTTTTTTTCAGCACTCTTTGAGTACTGAAGGATTTAAAAGTGTAAACTGGGGAAAAAGTACTCTGGCCCTAGTTCATACCAGTCATAGGAATAATCTGGGCCTGGAGTGGTTGGGTCTGGATCTCTTCCAGGGCTGCTGATGGAGCTGTGGGTCTGGCATGTCTCTCTTCCGGGGTAGCTGGAATGGAGGTGGAGGAAAGGGCAGAGGAGAACAAATTCCTCCTCCAAGTACGGCCAGCGTGGCCCCTCCCCCCGCACGTATGAGCGAACCCTTGGAGCAATGTTGGACTCGGCCAGGGGTTCAGGATCAGGTCCTTCCCAGGATCTTTCTCATTTATACACTGTATACAGTACTAGGCAGGTTCTGGTTGTGACCCATCATCCCAGTGAGCCTATCAGGAAGCCAGACCAACCCTAACACCATGAGGTTAGTCATTTTCAACATCCAGACTCCACAGCTCCTCAGAGCTCCACCCAAAAGAAAACCTCATCTTTTCCATTTGAGTTTCATCAGTATGGCTCGAAATGAGAGACTTCTACTGAGAGTATACCACCTACATGGCAGAGCCTGGCAAGCTACCCATGTTTAATTTGATATGCCAAAAAACCAGTAACAATTATGAACCTCATTCCCTTGACCTGAAGGAATGGTTTGAGGCTTTTCCTTCCTGGAGCAAACAGATGCCCCTGGGGTACACTTGCTTGCAACAGGACATATGGAAATGCTACTGGTACCCACTGGAGCAAATCGATAAACAACGGGAAGACAAGTGATGCTAGTGGTACATAGGAATAATGGATCCAAATAGGCTTAACTAGAATATTAACATATTTTGAGAAATAGAATTATTTTGTGGTCTCACTTTAAAAAAAATGTATTAGCATATAAAAGGGTAAATATAAATATAAAAATTATGTTGATATAATCTTCAACAGAAAACACTAAAAAGAAAAGTATTTATATAAATTTTAAACTTATGTAGTTTTAGCTTATGTTAATACTACAATGTATTGTATGAGAGATTCACAGACATGGGGCAGAGCTGCTACCAGCTCTCCCTGTACCCAGCCGCTTGAGAAGCACCGGGACGAATGGTGGGTTCTAGCCCTGGCCCGCCACTCCAGCAGAGCCTCACAACAAGCCAGACGACTCCCCCCACTCCATGAAGGCCACCATTTTTCACTTCTGGACTTCACTCCCATCAGAACTCCATTCAGCAGACCAGCCTATCACAGCCTAGATCATTGACACCCACCCTGAAGCAGTCTTTTTCAAGTCCGGCCCAGGTATGCTAATCTAGAGACTCACAGACATGGGGCAGTGCTACTACCAGCTCTCCTTGTGCCCAGCCGCTCACGAGGCACCTGGGAGAGATGGTGGGTTATGGCCCTGGCCCGCAACCCCAGTTGAGCCTCGCAACAAGCCAGACGACCCACCAATCCATGAGGGCCGCCATTTTCCACAACCGGACTTCCCTCTCATCAGAACTCCACCTGGCAGACGAGCCTATCACAGCCCAGCTCGCGCGGCCACTTGCAGCCATGTGATTCATCAATAAATGCTGCATATAGAGGTGACTACAAGAGTATGCCACCTGCACGGCAAGCCTGGCAAGCTAACCATGTCGTATTTGATACGCCAAATACCAGTAACAATTATAGACCTAATTCCCATGACCTAATAGAATAGTTTGAGGTTCTTTATGTTTCTGGAGCAAGCAGATGCCCTTGGGCTCTACTAGCATGAGACAGGACATATGGAGATGTTACTGGTGCCCGCTTGAGCAAATCGATGATGAACAGGAAGACAGTGATACAGTGAATACTATACAGGTATGAAAACATTTTAAAGAAACAACTTATGAGGTTACTGCCATATAATGACTATATATCATTCCATACCTCACAGAATAGAAATATACTACAGACTGAGAATTTTAATATATAAACGGTATACTGTGATAATGAAACTTTCATACATTTCTGATGAGGTGATACAATGGCACAATTACTCTAGAAAATATGGGGCCGGGGTGATAGCACAGCAGGTAAGGCATCTGTTTTTCACGTGGTTTACCCGGGTTCAATCCCTGGCATCCATAGGGTCCCTTGAACACCACCAGGAGTGATTCCTGAGTAAGAACCAGGAGTCACTACTGAGTGTTGCCGAGTGTGACCCAAAAATGAAAAAATAGTTTGATTGTTTACATAAAGTTTATTATAATCTTATATAAATCCTCAAATTCCTTCACAAAGCATTTACCTCTGAGAAGTGACAACAGAAATCCACAAAAGAATTACATATGAATGTTCTTGGAAACCTTATTCTTAATTACAAAAATTGATTACAACCAAAAATGTCTCTCTGAAGAATACATAGGGCAAAGGCACCAGATCTAAAAAATTGTCTTTAGCAATAAAACAAACAATACACCAATGATATAGGCATTATCTAAAAATGAAATGTATATCCTAAAAACACACACATACATATTACATTCAACCCATATCTTTCAAAATATAAGTAAGCTGTGGACCAGACAGATGACTCAAAGGGTTCAAAAGCAGATTTTACATGTAGGCACACCATACTGAGCCAGTTACAACATGGCCATCTGAGCTCCACAGCAGTGCCTTTGAGTAACAAGTTGGAAATAGCTCCTAAGCACTGCCAGCTACTATCCAAAAGAAAATCAACAAACCAAACCTTTCAAATATCAATATAGTCAGATAAATATGACCTATGACATTCAACAGGTTATATGTCATGATGGTATGTCTTAAAAACAAAGTTTCTAGGAAAACTTAAGGAAATGAAATGTTTAGTTAGGTTGTAACTAACAGTAGTGCTAAGTTAGATACTATGAGAGTTTGTGAGGTTGAACACATCAGGGGCTTTGCAGAACTGTAAAATATTTTCATTAAAATAGCTATGTGGATGATTCTGGAGGGAATTATAAAGAATAAAGTTAGACAGAAGATGATCATTCACAAAATGTTCTCTCATATGCCAGATACAATGAAATATGGTAGGGGGAATAACAAAGACCCAAAGCAATAGAAAATGATAGGAAACTACTACGGGGAGGATAGGAGGGGGTCATGGTGGGGGTGGGGAGACACTGGGACAATGATGGAGGGAAGTGAACACTCTAAGGGGGTTTTGGGGTATGGAGAGGGACTGTGTTATGCATGAAGCCATATCATTAAAATCATTGTAAGCAAGGTGTGCAAAATAAAATTTTAAAAATTTGCTCATATTTTTAGTTAGAAGCTTAAATTAAACATATATGAATTGTGAAAACTAGCTTCATAACTTTTGGATCACTTGATCACTTGATCACTTGAATCCCGTTATTCATCGATTTGCTCGAGCGGCGCCAGTAACATTTCCATTGGCCCCTATCACGTGCCAATGTAGCCCAATGGCATCTGGTTGATTCAGGAATATGAAGAGCCTCAATCCGTTCCTTCAGGGTCTTGACAAGGAAGTCTGACCATCTTGTAGGTGGGCGGCCACGTGATCTTTTGACATCCTGTGGGATCCAGTCGGTAATGGCTCTAGTCCAGTGGTTGTCTCCAAATCGCATTACATGTCCAGCCATCTGATTTTCGATGCCTTGGCAAACGAGCAGCACCCCTGATTCTGGAATAGCGACGAAGGTCAGAACTCTGGATTCCTTCTCTCACTTGAGTGAGGCTTGATATTCCAAGCATAGCTCTTTCAATTCCTCTCTGGGAGACCCGAATAGCATTCTCATCCTGCTTTTGTAGGGCCCAGGTCTCTGAGGCGTATGTTAATGCAGGAAGAACGGTGGAGTCAAAGAGATGTGCCCGGAGCAGGAGGTTCTTTGTCCTTTTAGCTATTTCTTTGATGCCTTTGAAGGCATTCCATGCCACTCTCTTCCTCCTGCGCAGCTCAGGTTTTGGATCAAAGTTTTTAATTATTTTCCCATTGGGTGATATTTCCATCTTTAACAAATGTAAATTATTTTTCTGTAAATCTTATTCCCATGACCTGATGGAATAGTTTGAGGCTCTTCATGTACCTGGAGCGGGATGATGCCTTTGGGCTCTCTCACATGTGACAGGACATATTGAGATGTTACAGGTGCCCACTCAAGCAAATTGATGATATACGGGAAGACAGTGATACAGTGATAGTATTATTAATCTAGAAAATATTAACTTTCACTCATTTATTAGACAAATTTAACTAGCCTCTCTGCCCTTAAAAAGTAGTTTACACAAAAAACAAAATATAAACATATAATTCAAATTCTTCCTTTTAGTGATATGATTATTAATAAACCAGTTGGCAGAAAGAGTGACACTTTAGATTTGGAATTGCTAGCAAACTTCTAGCCAACCATGTAGGACTATATTTAAATAACTCCTTATGGTGGTCTAATATCTCCTTGGCTTAAAACTACTCTCCACTTTCTTTTAAAATTGGTTTTTAATCATAATTTTGTTTTGCTAAAAGTACTAGGTCTTATCTCTTAATTCTTTCTTTTTTATGAAACCTCCTATTTACATTATTGATCTGGAGCTAAGTTAATTCACTTATAGCTATGGATATCTTTGTTAGGTCATCACAAGCACTGAATTCCTGGTCTCTTTCTCTGGCAGTTTCATGATTTCATTAGCCCTTGTAATTTTGCACTTTCATTCAAGTAGCAGTATCTGATAAATGTGAAAAATAACAAGAATTTCTCAGAGCTGTAAAACATAATCCTCTTGAATACCACGTCTATATGCACTCTTTATAAAAGATTTAGGAATTTCATCGTTATACTTTAATGAACAAATAAGCTGGACAAACTCTGAAATTAAAGAATTGAAATGAATTGTTTCCAAAAGTTCTGCTTTAACAAAAAAGCCAGGCTTTATGAATATTTCACTACTTTAGAAAATTAAAATAACAATTCAATCATAGATATTGCCTAAATATTTTCTTTTCGGGTTACTTAAGAATAAACTTAATAGAAGAGAAATGTATACAATCTACTTACTGAAAATTACATAATAATGATCATGCTATTGTGTGAATGGAGCCATAAACTGAATACAATTCTATGAAATATCACAAGAGATATTTGTAGATACCTAGAAGCTAACTGAAATTGCCTAGGAACAACAAGGACCTTGAAGCATAATTAACTCAGAAACAAATGACTATATTCTACAACCTCTGATTTGAAATTGTAGGGACTGAAGCCTTCTAATTCAGCATTTCAAGTATGGCAAGCCAATGTGGTCTGTGGATCCCCAGGATATAACAAGGGGTCATGTGAAAGTCTCATAAATGAGGAGTCACAGCAGGAGAGCATAGGGCCAATAGGCTGGACAGAGAGGAGTGCACTTAAGGAAACAAAGTCAGATCAATGAAACAGAGGAACCAGATTTTTACTCTCTCACTCATTCAAGATGGAATTTTGCTAAGAAATCACTTAAAGAAATTTTCTGGAATTCTGTAAGTTATTTTCTGTATGATAGCATAGGCTGATATGCAGTTTTACCTAACTGGTATATGGAATTTTGTACTTCTAATATAATATTCCACTCTAAATTACCAGAACTATAACAAAATAACCAAAATATAAATGTTAAATTATAGTTAATTAGCAATTTTGCAGAGGAAGGATGTCTGAATTTTATTAAATTTAAGAATATAAGTTTAAAATACCTAATTTAGTCAAAAAATGGAAAGATTCTGTAACAATCGACCATACCCAGAGCAATTGTGAGAGATTAACATGGCTTAAGTATTTATTGAAAAACATTATGCCCATTTTTATGTATTTTTATCAGTGCAATGAGTTTTCACTTTTAAATTGAAAAATATATAGGAGTATTTATTTAAATCAAATTACATCAATTTTCGTATTTGCAATATAATGTGTTTTAAAGAATCAAAACAAGTATGCCTCCATAAAGGTCATTATTGGCCCTTTCACAGCCAGCAAGCACACAAGAGAACAAGAGTTGAAATGAAAAGACTACTATAGTCAGAAATGACAGAAATGAAGAGCGTAATAAATGACAACAGAAACTCTGAACAGCAGAATAGTAGCTGAGATAAAGATAAAGGCACTACAACATGAGAAGTCACAAAGAGCAGAAAGTGGAAAATAGTTTGAAAGGAAATGAATAGCATATTAGAAAATTATGGGATGGATTCAAGGGGAACAATTTAAGAATCATCTGAGTCCCTGAAGAATAGGAAGCAAATGTAATGAAGAAACGTTAGTGGGAAGGAACAATATTACAGCAGGTCGGGCATTTGCTTTGCACAGACCAACCTGGGTTAATCCCTGGCATCCCATTTGATTCCCCAAGCACCACCAGGAAAATTCCTGAATGTGGAGTCAGGAGTAACCCCTGAGTATTGCCAGGTGTAACACCCTTCTTCTCAACAATAACAAAAAAAAATCAGTAAGAACTTTCCAGGGTTGAGGATTACAAGATCCAAAAAAGCCTGATGGATCCCAGTGAAAATAGATCCTATTAGGAAAACCTGAAGACACATTATACTCAAAACGACAGAATCCAAAGATAGAATGCTGAATGTGGCAAGATCAAAAAGGAATTTATATACAAAGAAAAGTCCATTAGATATACCATCAATCTAGTAAATAAGTCTACATAAGCCATAAGAGTATGGAAGAAGATAGTACAAAAATGCAACAAAAATGAAAACCTCACCAAGAATACTCTATTCAGATAAATCATTCAGGTTTGAAGGAACTATAGAGAGTTTCATGACAGGCAACAGCTTAGGAAATTCACCTCCTTGATACCAGATTCACATCAAATAGTGTTAAAAGGATAGGACAAACTTCCTACCATGTGACTTTGAGTATGACACTCACTAATGGTGCATATGGTTGTTTTCTATTGATTAAGAATTGTTAAAAACCATATTACAATATATCATCACAAATTGACTTCTATTGACCTATTTTCTGATAATTTTATATACCATTCCTTTAAGTTTTGTTGGGCCATGTAATAAGACATAAATTGTTTATATGTAGATTGGGGAATGGGAGGAAACCTGGGACATTGGTGTAGTATTGGTGTTGGAATGCTGTATGCATGAAATAACAACTTTACAAATCATGTTTCCTCAAAAACCATACCCCAAAAATATATACACTGGTTTTAACCAATGAATTATTTAAAAATGATTTTTACAAAAGTACATTTCCTCAGAAACAATTCAGTCTAGACATAAAATAATGGTTAACCCTTAACACATCTCATAAAATGTATAATCACCCATAGGAATTGAAGATAAATTATTGTAGTATTTTTTAGCACTTTCAATAATTTTTACTTCTAAAACGGATATAAAACATGGGTTTTCTTATAATAGAGTGTGAGTCTACCAGTTGGTGATATTTGTAGGAAAGAATAATAACTTAATTTCCCTTCTTCATTGAATTAGATATTTGGTGTAGTTTTGTTAAATATTATTTGTTTTTGTTTTTCTCCTTCCTTTCTGAGACCAAGTGAGTATATTGACTGAGTCTTGACAATTGCTCTTATTATATTTTCATTTCTTTATAAGAGAAGTGCTAGCAATATAAACAATTTGTTACAGAAGATTCATAGTATCTTGTTAGCAAGTAATAAACATTAAATGACAGATTTACACTTCCCACTATATTGTATTTATTTCTGTTTTCCGCCTAAATATAAAAAAATAATTTATAATCCACAACTGAATAGAAGACTAAATATTAGGAACAATTTCTAGTTGATACATATTAGTAAAATGTCTGCAATGCACTAAAATATTTAATCATGTAATCTACTATTGCTTTTAGAAAAATTATTTAGAGTGCTGTTCTACATATCTTTTATAAGTTTTGCTGGCACGCAACATCTTTTGAATTGATAAGTAAAATTTAATTAAGTATTGTCAAACTTCATGAAGCTTGTAGTAATTTCAGTATAAATAAATCATTGCATCAGGTTATAGCTTGGAAAAAAATAAAACTCTTAAGTAAATAAATGTGTCAAAAGAAATGGTCCTGAAGACAAAAAACAAAACCAATCAAGATTTTATGCAAAAATCTACTAAACCTACAAACTATCCTGTGTAAATAAAATACCATGAAGACAATTTTTTGTATGCATAATTCATTTTTCCATTACTATTTTAAGGCATGTAAACTTATTCTGTTTGCAAGGAACTGTCTCTAAATTATCGATGAGGACATGATTAAAAACAATGTACAACCACACATACTATATATAAATTATGAATATTAGTGCATCATTGCCTATGGGTGGGTAACTATGATTTTATCATTAATGAATGTAAAGTCGAAAATATCTTAACAATTTGAGAAAAAATATATAAATCACAATGCTTAAACAATATGCTGTATCAGCATAGCATAATGATTTTTAGACTGTCAAAATCAAAGTCTTTACATATTTAATTTTAGAAAGACTAAATACTTAACGCTAAAACCTTATAATGGTATAGAGAAGTCTACCAGAAAAATACTAATAAAAATGAAATAGCAATATGATACAAAAATAGAATTCAGAATAATATTTTGAATTAAAAAATCACAAGAAGAGATTTTTTAAATTTAAAAAATAAGACTCCCGCACTTTGTGGGGCCCGCTATTTTCCACATCCAGACTTCCCTCTCGTCACAACTACACCCAGCAGACCAGACTATCATAGCCTGGCTCGCGGCAATACTTTATTTAGAGGTGACTACAACAGTATGCCACCCGCACGGCAAGCCTGGCAAGCTGCTCGTGTAGTATTTGATATGCCAAATACCAGTAACATTTATAGTAGGTCATTCCCGTGACCTAATATAATTGTTTGAGGCTCTTTATGTTCCTGGAGCGGGCGGATGCCTTTGGGCTCTACTAACATGAGACGGGACATATGGAAATATTACTGGTGCCCGCTCTAGCAAATAGATGATTAACGGGAAGATAGTGATAGTGAAAAAAATAAGACTAAAAATGAAGTATACAGAGATCAAATATTCTAAGCTATTATGATTTAAGCGGAAAATTCAAAATATATAAACAGTTTTAGGATAAAGAAAAATGTCAAACCAACATCCATAATGGGGACTATTAAACAATAATAAGAATGTCATTTTCATACAATAAAATGAGGTGAAAGATATAAACAATAAACCATTTTTATAGACTCAAAACATTAGCAAAAATTAGTCAGCTACCAGATGTTTTATAATGTTATAAATTTTTATGAAATTTTCAAATACTTCCCACTTATAATCCTATAGGTACTGTGCACTGACATCCCCTAATGGGGAAGAGAAATTACCAACTAGACACTGATTAAAATAAGAATATCAATGACCCATTTACATAAAATCAAGAAAAAGCGATTTATCCCCAAGCCCTTTATATAAGCCCTTTGACAAATTCTGGGGATTTTCCTCTTTAAAAGTAAGTTTAAGTGTCAGAACAATAATACAGCAGGTAGGGTACTTGCCTTGCATGCAGCTAATAATTCCTAACACCTCATATGACTCACCATGTCTGTGCAGAGGCTGGCGTCAGCCCTGCCTACCACCAGCTGTGGCCCAAAAGCAAAGCAACACAGAAAGAAAAAAAAAAAAAGAAAAGAAGAAAGAGTAAGAAAACAAGTTTGAATATGTAAATCCATATGTATAACCATTGATTGCAAACTACTGGTCTGAAAAAACATTATGAATAAACAAAATGTTTAATAGCAAATATTTAAAAAATACTCTGGTACCTGTTAGATGGAATACTTATAGCAAAATGACAGTTAATTGCTAATTTCTAGGTTTTATTCAAGCAAAGAAGGAGATGAGAACATTTTGTACTATCCAACCATCAAAATCAAAGCCCCAAAATTTCAATCATTCTTCTGATATATGTTGGAGAGTGGTCCAAAGTAAATCAATGCCTCCTTAATTGGCAGGATAAGTGATCACTTGATCACTTGATCACTTGAATCCCGTTATTCATCGATTTGCTCGAGCGGGCGCCAGTAACATTTCCATTGGACCCTATCACGTGCCAATGTAGCCCAATGGCATCTGTTTGATTTAGGAATATGAAGAGCCTCAAACCGTTCCTTCAGGGTCTTAACAAGGAAGTCTGACCATCTTGTAGGTGGGCGGCCACGTGATCTTTTGACATCCCGTGGGATCCAGTCAGTAACGGCTCTAGTCCAGCGGTTGTCTCCAAATCGCATTACATGTCCAGCCAATCTGATTTTCGATGTCTTGGCAAACGAGACAGCGCCCCTGATTCTGGAATAGCTGACGGAGGTCAGAACTCCAGATTCCTTCTCTCACTTGAGTGTGACGTGATATTCCAAGCATAGCTCTTTCGATGCCTCTCTGGGAGACCCGAATAGCATTCTCATCCTGCTTTCAGTAGGGCCCAGGTCTCTGAGGCGTATGTTAATGCAGGGAGAACGGTGGAGTCGAAGAGATGTGCCCGGAGCCGGAGGTTCTTTGTCCTTTTAGCTATTTCTTCGATGCCTTTGAAGGCATTCCATGCCGCTCTCTTCCTCCTGCACAGCTCAGGTTTTAGGGTCGTTCATCATGTTGACTTCTCGACCTAGGTACACATAACTGCTGCATTCAGAGATGTTTGTTCCATTGAGAGTGAATGGGGCCTCTGGAACTAGTTCATTTCTCATGAACATAGTTTTCTTCAGATTCAGCTGTAGACCTACCTTTCCACATTCTCGGTCAAAGTCAGCCAGCATTTGTGCCGCTTGGCTAATGTTTGGTGTTATTAGAACGATGTCATCAGCGAAGCGGAGGTGGTGTAGTTGCCGACCATCTATCTTCACTCCCATTCCTTCCCATTCTAATTGTCTCATGATGTTCTCGAGGGTGGCACTGAAGAGTTTTGGTGAGATGGTATCACCCCTGTCGAACCCCTCTTTTGACATCAATGATCATTTCTTTTGTAGAATGGTGAGATCCTGGTGGCGAATCCATAATACAGCTCACGAAGGATCTTGATGTATTGGGTTTGAACACCCTGTTTGACTAGGGCTTCGATGACTGCTTCAGTCTCCACAGAATCAAAGGCTTTCTGTAAATCAATGAACGTGAGACAGAGTGGCATCTTGTACTCCCTACAAACCTCAATGAGCTTGGTTACTGTGTGGATATGGTCGATTGTGCTGAATCCTTTCCGGAAACCTGCTTGCTCGCATGGTTGTCCTTCATCTAGTGTTCTGCTAATCCTGTTCAGGATGACTCGTGTAAACAGCTTGTAGATGACAGACAACAGGCAGATGGGGCGATAGTTGCCGATGTCGTGAATGTCACCCCTTCTTGAACAGTAGAACTGTCCTGCTGGTTTTCCATTGGGAGGGCACCTTGCATTCGGACAGGTAGCGTGTGAAGAGCCGAGCTAGTGTATTGATGAGTACCGGCGGCAGATTCTTCAGATGATCGGGTCTGACTTTGTCTGGGCCTGGTGCTGTTCCCTTCTTTACCGATGAGATGGCATGTCTGATTTCAGAAGGGAGAACATTGGGAATGACATATCCATCCTGTGGAATTTGGTATGTGGGCAGGTGGATGTGGCTATCAAAGAGATTTGAGTAGAAGTCCTGGATAATCTTCTCCATTGCCTTTCTGGAAGATGTGATAGATCCATCAGGGCGTCGGAGGGCAGTCATCTTGGTCTTATAGTTGGTGAAGGACAGGCGGGCAGTGCGAATACTTTTCCCGGCTTCTGCTGCATCTTCCAGTATTTCTGCTCTTCTATCTTTGAGGTCTGCTTTTATCGCTTCTCTGCACTGTTTAGCAAGCTTGGACGTTAGCATTTGGTCTCCCTGAGGCTCGCGCCTTGCCACGCTTGGTGAATGAGCTCAAGAGTTTCTGAAGACAAGCATCCTTTTGTGTCTTTCTCTCTCGGCATTCTTCGCACAATCATGGAGGTGCTGAACCAGTCGGGTTGTATTCTTCATCGATGTCATCAATGATGGTATCTTCCCATGTTGCCGCAATGGTGCCAAAGAGTTCCCAGTTGGTGGTCGTTCTGGGAGTTCTCTTCTTAAACTTTGCAGCTTTTTCTCCCCGTTGAGGGAAGTAGAATTTTGCACGAAGGAAACGGTGGTCCGATCCTGTGTGGAATTTGGGGACGACAGCAACATCGGTCAGACAAAACTGTCGATTGAAGATGATGTGGTCAATTTCATTGTGGAACTGTCCGCCAGGAGATTCCCATGTCCAACGCGTTCGCTTCAGCCTTCTGGAACTGTGAGTTCCCATGAATAGTCTTGGTGGACATGATGAACTCCGATAGTCTCTCACCCTGTTCGCTCCATTCCTAGGCCATGGGTCCCGATGTGGAGTTCTTCAGCCGATCTTCTCGGTCCTATCTTGGCATTAAAATCACCGACTATGATCTTGTAGAAGGTGTGATCTTTTTATAGAACTCCTCCAATGAGAATATAGTGCCCCGCATGGCAGAGCCCTGGCAAGCTGTCCAATGCGTGTTCGATATGCCAAATCCAGTAACAAAAATTGGCAGGATAAGTGGGAAAATATAAAATCACACACACTAAATGTAATTAATTATGAGTCAAAAATTGCAGTGGCATAAATGGAAAATAAAATTACAGTGCTATCCAGCTAGTGTAGTGCCTCCATACTTTATGGTTTTTGTCTCACAAAACTCTGATATATTTTTTTTCAATCCGGCCCAGATATGCTGAACCAGAGACTCTCAGATATGGGGCAGAGCTGCTACTCTGCTCTCCCTGTGCCCAGCTGCTCATGAGGCGCCCGGGAGGCATGGCAGGTTCTAGCCCTGGCCTGCCACACCAGCAGAGAATCACAACAAGCCAGACCACCCCTCCCCTACTCCATGGGGCCCACAATTTTCCACATCTGGACTTCCCTCTCATCACAACTCCACCCAGAAGACCAGGCTATCACAGTCCGGATCATCAACAGCCACCGTGCAGCAGTTTTATTTTTTTTTCAATCCGCCCAGGTATGCTGAACCAGAGACTCTCAGACATGGGTCAGAGCTGCTACTTGCTCTCCCTGTGCCCAGCTGCTCATGAGGCACCCGGGAGGCATGGCGGGTTCTAACCCTGGCCTCCCACCCCAGCAGA
Organism: Cryptotis parvus; assembly: GCA_021461705.1. Taxonomy (NCBI): domain Eukaryota; kingdom Metazoa; phylum Chordata; class Mammalia; order Eulipotyphla; family Soricidae; genus Cryptotis; species Cryptotis parvus. The sequence goes on from JAJIBD010026293.1 coordinate 232,295, forward strand.
GCCTCACAACAAGCCAGACCACCCTCCCCTACTCCATGGTGCCCGCCATTTTCCACATCCGGACTTCTCTCTCATCACAACTCCATCCAGCAGACCAGGTTATCACAGCCCGGCTCACCACGGCCGCTAAGCGGCCGCACAGTTCATTAATAAATGCTTTATTTAGAGGTAACTACAACAGTATGCCACCTGCATGGCAAGCTTGGCAAGCTGCTCGTGTAGTATTTGATATGCCAAATACCAGTAACATTTATATTAGGTCATTCCCATGACCTAATATAATGGTTTGAGGCTCTTTATGTTCCTGGGGCAAGCGGATGCATTTGGGTTCTACTAGCATGAGACAGGACATATGGAGATATTACTGGTGCCCGCTCTAGCAAATAGATGATTAACGGGAAGATAGTGAAATAGTGATATAAACGCTGATTCCACAGATTCTCAGACAGAATGTTGGCACAGGGTAAGAAATTATATTAAAATACATTTACAGGCCAGGGATGTTTCTCAGTGGTAAAGCACCTGCCCTCAATGTGTGAAGACCTAGATCCAATTCTGGGCAAAAATAAATGAGTATAAATAAGTAGACCAGATCAGTGGACTTGAACCACTGGCCTCACAGCAAGACATTGGTCACAGAAGTCAAATAGGGACAGTCACTACACCGTGACACTGTGTTCTTAAACAATAGGTGTTTCCAGGGAAAAATTTTACCAGAGCTTGATATGCTGGGATTTTATCATATTATAACTCACCCAGGTAGAATAAAGCCAGAATATAACTAGAATATAACTTACCTAATAACCCAACTCCATCTGACTTTAGTATTGCAAAATAAAAAAAGAAGGAAAGCAAATTTTACCCAGTGTTAATACAATTCAATAAAACCTACCAAAATTTATCTAAGTCAGCACAATTCAGGGGTCTTAACTCGTCAAAAGATTGTAAAGTAACAGGAATCCATAATGATTCACCATTCTAGTCTATCATTGCTGAAATATCTTTTACTCAACCTACCATGTATATCTTATTAACAAATCAGAAAAGTATACTTAAAGCAAAAGAGTTTGAAAAAACTGTTGCAAGATTCAGAATAAGACACCCCATATGGCCAAAATTTAGAATGATTATATCAAGAATTTTTAAAATAATAAATAGGCTAAGGAGTTAAATGGTAAAGTAGACAACTAATACCACAGCATAAACAGACTCTGGGAAACCAAAAATACGCAGTGGAAACACCATCCCTACTTTTATGTTCATAGCAGCATTATTCACAATAGCCAGAATCTGGAAGCAACCAGAGTGCCCGAAAATCGATGACTGGATAAAGAAGCTTTGGTACATCTACACAATGGAATACTATGCAGCTATTAGGAAAAAATGAAGTTATAAAATTTGCCTATAAATGGATGGACATGGAGAAGATTATGTTGAGCGAAATTAGCCAGAAGGAGAGAGACAGACACAGAATGACTGCATTTATCTGCATAACGTAAATACATATGTACATATTAAGATACCAATATCCAAGGTCAAGTGAAACATATATCAGGAGGTCTTGTCAAAGGTGGAAATTATCACAAACGTGTGGGAGTCAGAGGTTAGGTAAGACAGAAAATGGAACAGTGTGCTAATAATTGTCGAGGGTACTAATGCCAACCTAGAACTGAGCATTAAATAGAGGCAAAAAGATACATATGACAACCCTTTAATGTATTATCTGTAATCCATAGTCTGGAGGGGAAGGAAAAGAGAAAGAGAGAGAAAGGGAAAGAAATAAAGAACCTGCCATGGAGCGGGGCTGGGGAAGGGGGGGGAACTGGGGACGTTGGTGGTGGGAGATGGGCACCGGTGGCGGGATGGGTGCTGGAACACTGTATGACCAAAACCCAAATATGAACTTTTTAATTGTATAACTTTGTAATTGTAAAAATAAAAAATTAAAAAAAAAAGAATTAAAAAAAAAAAAAAAAGAAAGGAAAAGATGAAAAGGCTAAAAAGGGGAAAATGCTACTTCTAGTTTCTGGTTTTACATGTAAGGATCAAACTTATATGCAAAGCTGGAAATGTAAGCCAGGAATTTCCAATTTATGTTGAGAAAAAGTAAAATGCTAAGAAACTGAAAAGCTAACAACTTTCAACAATACTGAAGAGATGAGACAGATATTAGTTTCCCAGGATCTTAGAAGGCAAAAGTAAATACAAACAGCATAGACTTTTCAGGATCATATGCAGAAAGTGCCTTCAGAGTCAGTGCCAAGGTAGAGAAACCAGATCGCCAACCAAACAATGTTCTGCACAGTCAAGTGAGCAAAGTCTGAGAGGAATAAAAGACATGAGACAATACACATTGTGTCCCATAAGTTTTTACAGTTTTCAAGGTTACTAAAAAAGTAAACTAAGTTTCCACCGTCAAGACCAAACAAGACTCTTCTTGTTGGAGAAGAGTGTGAAAATATTCATTATGCAATGCACTAGAGCATCAGTATTTTTTGTCCTCAAGAGAAACTAATTAAAGACAATCTGACCTGCTAGAGAATACTTGGAACCTAAATGACCAGATCCATAGCTTTGGCATTTCTCCTCAAAATGGGGATACACGAAACTCCATCCCATTCTAGCCATCCTCTCAAACTGAAATGCAGAGAACAAAATGTTTAATTTATTGAGACATTCACAGTTAAGTGTGATGAGTATAAAAGATACCTAATTATAGGACTGAGAAAACAACTCCCCACAAATCTCCACATCATATGATTAAATACATATATAATTTTTCTAGCCAAATATATCACATTTGATTTTCAAGGCAAAAAACTACAAAGCATGTCAAAAAGAAAATAACACAATTTAGTAATTCAGGCCAAGCATCAGAAATAATGTGGAAGGAATACTGAAATTATTAGATCAGTAATTTAATATTTTATACTTAAGATGTTAAATGACTATAATGGATAAAAATTATGCAAAATGAAAAATGTAAAAGAAAGGAGAATCTAAAGAACCAAAAAAGAAATGTTTGAGATCCAAAGCACTGTAACATAAATGAAAAATGGCTTTGTGGTTAGAATATTGAACCCAGTCAAACAAAGATCTTTGGATTTGAGATTATCTCAGAAGTTTTCGAAAACTAAAAAGCAAAAAGAAAAGCGCTAAATAACACATTGAATAATAAGCAGGATGGGGGAAATAAAAAATTTGTAATAAATGCATGATATATGATTACTAATAATCTCCCCAATTTTATCTCTGACACCAAGCCACATTCCAAGAAGCTCAAAAGAATACTGTGTAGGATAAATGCCCAAACAAAATAAAAACAAAAATTCCTCATAACATCATATTGAAATACATAAAATCAAAGAAAACATTCTGAGAGAAGGGAGAGCATGGTTATGGGGGATCCTTAAAATAGTGACAAGGATTAGGTCTTGAAAATGGTAAGAAGAGTTCTATTTAATTTTTCAGAAACCAAGTGAGAAAAGAGTGGGATGAAATAGTATAAGCATTGAGAGTAAAGAAAATTCACCTCCCTTGAATTCTGTTCCCCGTAAAATTACCCATTACAACTGAGGAAAAATAAAATCTTTCTCAAATATTGAAGGATACCTAGTCTCTTACAGAAAAGAAAATATTTTGAAAAAACTGGACCTACATAAAGCAAAAGCATCAACTCTATATAAAGGGTAGATAAAGTGAAAGCATTTTGTACATTTATCTAGCCTAACAATTGATCAAAATAATAGCAACAATATATTATGATGTGCCCATACATATATATATAAAACAAAAGCCACAAATTATATGTTGACCAGAAAGAAGCAAATAGGATAATTTTGTTGTTATGTGGTACTCACACCACATCATATATGGTATAGTGTTATTTTAAGAGATCGGACTAGCTGTAAACAAATACTGCACATTCTAGGTAGCAAGAATGTTCGGGGGCAAAAGAGAAGATACATATGCTAAAAATCAAAGTGGAATACTGAAAATGCATGATTGAAACAAAAAAGGAAAAAGAAAAAAGTGAAATGTAAAATAATTTAAAAAAGCAACTAAAAGAAAAACCATTGAGAGACTAAAGATACATACTAGCCGAACTATATCTATACTCTGAATCATCTTATGTAATCAGTAAATGCAGGATTGTCAAAACGTTCAGGATAACAATTTATCATGCAGTGTTTATCTACTTAAAATATAAAGACTTACACAACTACAGGTAATATAAATGGATGGAGGAAATCATCGCATGCTAACAATAATCTGAAGTTTCTGGCAGCCATATTGATTTCAAAGCAGACTTCAAAGCAAGGAAATTTACTGAGATTAAGAGGTGTCACACCATTTAGTCAATTTCATATTCCTCTATATCCATATTTCTCATGTAACTACCAGAGTTGGAAGTACATCAAATCACTTCACCAAAACAATCTTACTGGTTGTCATCAATGTTTCATATGCTGTACTTTCCTAATCAATTATCAATACTCATTTAAACTACTGGATTACCATTGGACTGGCTGGTGTCTTATTACTATTTGCAATTCCTTAATTTTTTTTCCAACTGCCCTAAAACTCTAGCCTAATCTCCCAAAGTCATTCAGCACCCCTTCTGGAAATTGTTTTTTTTTTAGGTAAATGGAAAGTGTTTTCCCTCTCTCTCTTCCACTGGATTGCCCCAGTATCCCCTGGGACTATCATTCAGTTTGGAAAATACAGTTTCACCCACTTTGGGAAATACTAATCTATACTTAATCCAGAGATGATTTCCTATTTTATCCTGAAATCTACCAACTATATACCCAGTCAGGGTCTCTTCTCCGAACTCCAGACATAGGCATACATAACAGACATTTCTACATTTCAAATACATCCTTTGACCTTCCTTTTTCAAAATTGCTCCTTTCATACATTATTTTTATTATATTAGGCAATACCATTTCCAATTACACAAATTAAATGTCTGACATTGTCCTTGACTTCTCTCCTGCACCATACCTAATAAACTGGCAGATTTTATTTCCAGGATATTAAGCCAGCTCACTTCATATCACCTTTTCTGCTGCAACTTTGGACAAAGATAGCATTGTATACATTTTTTGGCATCTCTGACCTTGTGGGCCAGTATCCAAATAATATCCAGAGTGATTTTACTAAAGTATAAGTCATACAAACTTACCTCTTTGCTCAAAACTCTCTAATTCACCTATATAAGTTAAATAAAGGGTAAAAATTCTTAATTTGTCATACAGTACACAAAACAATCTGTTATTTGGTATTAATCCAACCTCAATCTTTAATATTCTTCCCTAATTGTATCTTTTAAGAAGGTCCTCCCTTTATTTCTTTATCCTCAATGTCTATGCTATATTCTGCTATCCTATTAATGTATATATACTATCATGTAGTTATATACTAAACTATACTGTACTATACTATACCAAACTATACTATATTGTACTCTACTCTACTATACTTATACTGCACTGTACTGTACTATACTATACTATACTGTACTGTACTGTATTATACTGTACTGTACTATACTGTACTATACTGTACTAAACTATACTATGCTATGCTATGCTATGCTATGATATGTTATTCCATGCTATGCTATGCTATACTATACGCTATGCTATGCTATGCTATGTTATTCCATGCTATGCTATGCTATACATTATCGTTCTCTATACTACACTGTCTATACTTCTATTAGGCTCAAAAAATAGCTCATCTTTCAAATGTGCTGACATTATAACCAACAATTGTATTTCATGACTAGCCAATATATAATTCAATATACTTTCTTCCTTGGAACTTTTATCTGCCTGCCTGCCTGCCTGCCTGCCTGCCTGCCTGTTTGCCTGCCTGCTTTCTTTCCTTTCCTTTTTTACTATTTGGGCCACACCCGGCCATGCTCAGGGGTTACTCCTGGATCTTCACTCAGGAATTACTCCTGGTAGTGCTCAGGGGATGCTGGCGATCGAACCCCTGGTCAGCTGCATGCAAGGCAAATACCCCTAACTGCTGGACTATGGCTCTGGCCCCATCCTGTGCCTTTCTTTGCATTTTTTAGTCTCTACAGTCACAATAATCATTCCTGAAGATGTATTTTGTGTTCTTAATTCCATGCTAGCTATTCAAAAACGCACTAAGTTCTCTGGTGAATGGAATTTTTAGGCTTTTATCACCACATTTTATCTTGAATTCTGACATTTTTTCATAATATAATTTAGAAATAAATGAAATAATTTAAGTTAAAACTCTTCATAAATTAATAATTCCATTAATAATATACCAAGAAAATTTCTGAAAAAAACTTTATAAATTTAAACATAATTTTCTTTAGTACTTGCCACTCTTGGGTACCGGATGTATTTTAATGCTTTATGTATATATGGATATGTGTTTAATTTTAAAATCTCTCTTAAATTTATATTTACAATTTAATCATATACTATGTAAATAATTTAATACAAATAGCTTTAAAAATATTAGTTTTCTGAGTCAAAGAACTCATTTTTCCAGAAAGTAAAACAAAATCTTAGAACAGAAGAGTTACAAGCTATCAGACTGAAACACTCACTCT